>BDUI01017168.1:20345-39595 GCA_002335545.1 Apodemus speciosus
CTATATAGCTATATGTATCCCATATATTCAAATATATATGAAATATATATGGATTAAATATCTCCATATATATATAATTAGGGCATAAAAGATGTGGACATATGTGCTAAAGTCAGTGTGTGTGTGTGTGTGTGTGTGTGTGTGTATGTGTGTGTGTCTATGTGTAAGTTGGAGGACAGTGTTGTGTGAGATGGTCAGTTATTAAAATGTAAGCAGGAAAACTAGCTAGTGCTTCTATACACTGAGCAGTTTTGCATATTTACATACCTTACATACCACAAATTAATCACAATAGAGAAAACTTAAAATTTTTGATAAGTAAATACTTGTATATATTCATAGTTGCTCAATTGATTTCCTGAAGACATCTTATTAAATAAAATATACTAAGTTTTCTTATTAGATTTTGTTTTCATATTTTTAAGTCTTTTTGGTAATCTGTGCATTCATATGTCTGTGTAGCTTTGTGTGTACCTGTATGCAGATGCATGCAGTGGCTATTTGATAGTCTTCGGGTTTTTTTTTTTTCTTAAGTGTCACACCATCATCAGCCTTGTTTTTTTTTCTGACAGGGATTGGACAGGGACTCACACATGCTAGGCTAGCACCGAAGGACTCAGAAAAACTTTCAGTTTACAAGGTATGCTGTCTGAAAATGGAACCTCAGAGATCCAACTTGTCTCTGCCTCCTCTGTCCTACCACAGGACTTACAAGTGAATGTCCCCAGTCCAGGTTTTATTTCTTTTTTCTTTTAATTAGATATTTGCTTTGTTTATGTTTCAAATGCTAACCCCTTTACAAGTTACCCCACCGAAAACCTCCTATTCCATCCCCCTTCCCCTGCTACTCCCCCAATTCCCTGACTTGCAATCCCCTATTCGGGGGAATTGAGCTTTCACAAGGCCAATGGCCTCCTCTCATTGATGTCTGAAATGGTCATCTTCTGCTACATATGTAGCTGGAGCCATGGGACTGTGCACATGCATTCTCTGATTGGTGGTTTAGTGCCTGGGAACTCTGGGGGGTAAGGTTGATACATATTATTGTTCCTCCTGCAGAGTTACAAACCTCTTCATCTCCTTGGGTCCTCTCTCTACCTGCTCCATTGGGGACACTATTCTCATTCTATTGGTTGGCTGTGAGCCATGGGTGTTTTGATCCACTTTCTAATAAGGACAAAATTATCCACACTTTGGTCTTTCTTTATCTTGAGGTTCATGTGGTCTGTGAGTTGTATCTTGGATATTCCGAGCTTTTGGGCTAATATCCAYTTATCAGCGATTGCATATTGTATGTGTTCTTTTGTGATTGGGTTATCTCACTCAGGATGATAGTTTCTAGTTCCATCCATTTGCCTAAGAATTTCATGAATTCATTATTCTTAATAGCTGAGTAGTACTCCATTGTATAAATGTACCATTATTATTTTTATTATTACCATTATTATTTTCTGTATCCATTCCTCTGTTGAGAGACATCTGGGTACGTTCCAGCTTCCAGCTATTATAAATAAGGTTGCTATGAACATAGTGGAGTGTGTGTCCTTTTACATGTTGGAGCATCTTCTGAGTATATGCTCAGGAGTGGTATAGCTGAAGCCTCGGGTAGTGCTATGTCTAGTTTTCTGAGGAACCTCCAAACTGATTTCCAGAGTGGTTTTACCAGCTTGCAACCCACCAGCAATGGCGGAGTGTTCCTCTTTCTCCACATCCTCTCCAACATTTTCTGCCTCAAAGTTTTCGATCTTGGCCATTCTGACTGGTGTGAGGTGGAATCTCAGGGTTGTTTTGATTTGCATTTCCCTGATGATTAAGGCTGTTGAACATTTCTTTTGATGTTTCTCTGCCATCTGGTATTCCTCTGTTGAGAATTACCTGTTTAGTTCTGTACCCCATTTTAATAGGGTTATTTGATTCTCTGAAGTCTTCTTGACTTCTTGAGTTCTTTTTATAAATGAGATCTTAGCCTTCTATCAGATGTAGGATTGGTAAAGATCTTTTCCTTGTCTGTTGCTTGCCGTTTTGTCCTATTGACAGTGCCCTTTGCTTATAGAAGCTTTGCAATTTTATGAGGTCCTATTTGTCAATTCTTGATCTTCGAGCATAAGGTATTGGTGTCCTATTCAGAAAATCTTCCCCTGCACCCATGGCTGTCACCTGAGAGGTTCTGTCAGCATCTATTATTACAAATGCATATGCTCATAGCCAACCTTAGGACTGATCCTGTTGACCAGAATGGAAGAGCTAGTGGAAGAACTCAAGGAACTTAAGGAGATTGCAACCCCATAGGAAGAACAGTATCATCTAACCAGACCACCCAGAGCTCCCAGATACTAAACCACCAAACAAGGAGTGTAGATGGAGGGATCCATGTCTACAGCTAATTATATAGCAGAGGATGGCCTTGTCTTGCATCAATGGGACAGGAGCCCCTTTGTCTTGTGAAGGCTTGGTGCCACAGTGTGGGGTGATGCTAAACTGGTGAGGCAAAAGTTCACAAATGGGTGGAGGAGCACCCTCATAGAGGCAAAGAGGACCTCTCCCCTTTAGGGAATAGGATTGGGGGGGTTGGGGCAGGGAAACTGGCAAGGGAGATATCATTTGAAATGTAAACAAATAAAATGATTAATAAATGCATTTATCCTTTTAAGAAAAGAATATGATTTCTATATTTATTTTTAAATGACATGAAGAGGATCTGTGGACTTTTCAGACTAGCGTCCATAAATTATGAGCTTAAAGTTATTACACCACTACAGACATCTTCCTTTATTCACAACCTGTATTAGTAATAATAGCATAAGTCAAATTCTGTAGACATCCCTGTATAACCAAATCAAACCAAAAGAAACCAAATAAAATACATGACCCTTTTCATTTAAGCAGATTTACATGTACCTGACTATTTTCTCAGTGAAAATGAGGTGGTAAGGATTTTAATCCTTGACTAGTGACCCTTTGCAAGAGAGCTCAAAATAGACCCAAGAGTACTATGTTTTGCTGAAGTAGAGATGTGCTTTATAAAGAACAAAGTCTTGTGTTAGATTTTGTATGCTGTTAGCTCTGACATTTCTCTAGTCTTTATTCATTTTCCCTCCTTCTATATCATTTTACTGTRACCCTTTAAGTGTTAAGTTCTCTGGGTACCTCTTTTCTGACCATTTTGTCATTATGCCATTATTCAACAGAGACAGTATACTAGGCTAAGACAGCATACTTGACTCATCATGCCTGCTCTAAACCTTAGTCTCTTATATAACCTTAAATGTTGGTACTAATTCTAATTCATTTGCTCAACTACACTTAAGACACAGAATTCTACATAAAGATATTATAGAGCTATAATAATATTAGCTAAAATAAATATACTCTTGAGATAATCTAGAAGCAATTTAGTTTTATATGAGCTCTGAATATCTAGTATAGGAATGGCTATCACAGATAGAGAACCAATAAGGAAGGAGCTAAGCAAAAAATAATCTTCCCTAAACTTGGAAAAACTGACATGCTCACTGTAAAGAGGAAGTATTCTTAACAAGCCAAACCCAAGGTTCATGTAACTTTTCTGGAAGCAATGAGAAAACCTACCCATGGCCTTATCATATGCATTCCTGTCATGCACATAAGTACCCTTTCCTTACATATTCTTATGAAATCACAATATCTATTTTCTGGCATGACCAACTAGTAGATGACAACTGACAGATTTAAGGGAAATGAACAAAAATTAAAATCCCAGAAGATGGTCCAGCATCTGTGGTAGAGGATAAAAGTGGTGTCATTATCAGAGAACATGAGTAGTCTCCATTAGTTCTCTAACTACTGACATCTGACTCTAACATAATAGTTCTTTAACAACAATTACTTATATTGGATTTCTCACTGGAAGCAGAGGGTGTAAATACTCTACTAATACTAGGAAAACTAAAAGGAACCAGTAAATAAGAAGAAGCAGATTAAACACAGGCAGTAGGCAAGAGGTAGTAGGGAGTTTGAATATATTCTTTATGATCACATTCCTTTCAGTGACTCTGATTGCTTCCCCACAACTATGGTACTGAATCCTATGTGTCCTAGGATTATTCCCAGCAGGTTGTTCAATGCTGCTATTGTGAATTATACTTCTATGTCAGGGGAAAATTAGGTTTCTCTGTTGGCATTAATGGTCTCCTTGAGAAAGTTCAGAGCAGAGGAATGTTCTTAAGACTCTCATGTGGTAATGATAAGAAATGTTCCATGCAAGAAAAAACTCCCTGCAAGTCTATTATCCAGCCTTCTTCTACACCCAATATCAATGGGAAGTAGTATGGTGGCCCATCCTCAGAAACTTCTCATTTGTGTCAGTGGGTAGGTTGAAGTGACACAGTGTGAATGGTGAAACAGGAAAGGTAGTATAGCAACATTTAGCTTTAGAATGAGGTAGAAGAGGGAAGTATAAAATAAAGACTTTTTTTATGAAGAAAGCCTATTTAATGAATAAGAATATCTGAGAGAAAAAGAATGAGAGATRGTCAAGATTTTAGATTCAATCCCAAAATACAAAACCTATTAATGTTTTCTAAACTTACATCTCCACCAAATGGCCACATTCCTTTAGACCATTCCCATAGTTTTCTCCCATCACCCTAGGTGAAGACTCTGAGAAGGAACTGCCCCCTCCATACATAAGCTGACCCAAAAATCCCAAGGCCTATGCCTCCTGCCATTATTCTTTGTTTAGTTCGCTGCAGAACAATGTTGAGGACTGAGAACATATTTATGGTGGGGCAGAGCTGAAGGTAGGGATATTGTGAAGTATTTGTCAATTACAGTGGAAGAGCTCTTCAATTTCTGTGATTAACTTGGGATCATCATGAAAACACATTTTTTCTTTTTGTAACCCACTCCCTTTACTTCTTTTAAAAGGGAGAAGAAAAAGAGAAAGTGACCTGTCATGGCAAATGGAAGAAGCCTGTGAGACATGTACTATCTCTGCTCAACAGAGCTGAGACTTCCATACTGTCATGCATGGTGATGAATTGTGTCCAACTGTCAAGAGTCTGATTAAATCTCCATGATGCCATCCGGATGCAATTCCATCCTCTTTACTTACTATCAATAGCTATTGCCAGGCACACCTTCTGTGCCTCCCACAGAAGAACCTCAGAGGACACTGAGTTCAGATGCTGGGTGAAAACTTCACTAAAAGGAAGCACACATTGTTAACTGAGTTGCTGAGATCTGTGATTATCCTCTTTTTAGACAAAATGCATGTGTCTATACTTTTGGTTTATATGTTTATTATGTGAGATCTGAGACATCTCTACTTTAATCTTCAATGGCTGCATGGCAGGTTCCCAGTGAACTCATATGGAGATAATTTCTACAATTTCTATTAGATGTTAACTTTCTGATTGCACAGGAAACCATGTATACAGAATATATATTATTTAGGGTGAAAGATAAATACTAATATCTTCTAAGTACTTATAGTAACATTTTTGGTAAAGAGCATGAATAGCATGTGAGTGAGCAGACTAAGCTCCAAGAAGGTGAAGAGAGAATCCAGTTTTCTAACTAAAGGCATTATTAAATAGAGAGCCTAATGGAAATTCTCTTCAGAYAAATCCAGCCTCGATAAGGTTAAGAACCAGTAAAAGTATTCAGAGCTTCTGGGCTAATTAATATCCACTTATCAGTGATTGGATTTCATGTGTATTCTTTTGTGATTGGGATAGCTCACTTAGGATGATATTTTCCAGTTCCAACCATTTGCCTACAAATTTCATGAATTCATTGTTTTTTATTGCTGAGTAGTATTCCATTGTATAAATATACCACATTTTCTGTATCCATTTCTCCATTGAGTGGCATCTGGGTGATCCAGTATCATAGAGGTGTACCAGAAAAGAGAAATGGGAGAGGGGTGAGGGGACATATGGTGAGGGGGGAACTGGGAAAGGGGAAAGCATTCGGAATGTAAACAAAGAATATAGAAAATTACAAAAAATGAAAAAAAAGAACCAGTAAAAGTGCGTAAAAGGGCAGTAACATGAGTATATTGAGTTACTTCAAATGGATGAGGAATCCTTCTGTTAGCCCAGACCATGGTTATTGAAGAAGTGTGTCAAAACACTCATGTAAGGAAGAGGAAATATCTGAGTTGTGTTTTCTATTTTTTTTCTGCCTCAGTTTGAAGTCTTAGCATTGGGAATTTCTCATATCCAATAAATTACTTGTTGCTTTGTCTTATCTCATCTCTCTTCTTTCTGCTTGTCCTGTGCTAAGACTTGGATCACAACCAAAGATGCATCTTTTCTAGGTTCACATGATCCACCGCCTCCATATATCCTTTGTTTTCTCACTCTGTGATTTCTGAAGTGGAGAGATTGCATGTGTGAKGTAATGCAAATATGAGGGATAGTAAGATGTGGAGTCAGCAACCATAAGTTTTCACTAAACTTCTCATAATTTGACAAATATGAAGTCTCACAGTTCTGATTCCTGTCCTACATTTCTCCATCCTACTCCTCTTAATTCTTCTGTCCTTCTCTTTGTGTGTGGTGGCTTGAGTTCCCAGAGAACAACAATAAACATTTTAATTCATACACTTGTGCTTTTGTGTCATATTTTTATCTTAAGGGTCTGTAGAGGAGGCTAATTGTGAACTGAAGAGTAATTCTCACGTCCACCAAGGCAAAAGAGGAAATGCCAAAAGATACAGACTTGAATGTGTTATGTGAAGCCAGCTCATGGACTGCTATTTCGTAAYGAGTTGAAGACATTGCCCCTTCTGGGAAAAGTCATTTTCTTCCTTTATCTACTATCTACCTTTGAAAAAGATTTATGTAAAATGTAACTTAGCCATATAGTTAGTGCTGATATGGTGAGTCTTAGAAATTATTGTATTATTAGTTCATAATATATTTGAACATGCTTCAAACAAATAGATTTTATTTTGGCTAATTAGAAATTTGAAGTAAACAAGTAAATCATCCATTTGATACTTGGACAGCCACCAAAAACTTTTGGTTTCTGCTTATTTATTGCATTCTCCAGTATTACTTGCTATTCCTTATTATTACAAGCTAATCTTAATGCATAATATTCAGTATTCAGATTACAAAGGGCAGATTTAAAAATTTTGAAAGCTGTCATCCACTTTGGGTGTAGCTTATATGTAGAAGAAGTACAGTAATCAAGGCTTTAAAAAAATTGAATAGAATAACAGGAAATATGATGGCAGAGAAAACAAATAAAATGGATTTTTATTAGCAGAAATATTATCTTCAAAGAAGAAATAAAGACTTTTTGTGGCAAAGCTTTTCAAAATTGATTTTCATCAATTGTATACCACCAGAAATGTTAAGGATCTCCAGGGTGAAGAGGAATGGCAGAGGTCTACGGACGTGGTTCTTTCATGAAAAGTTGTGGAAAGACATGAAGAAGACACAATTATTTTTCTATTTTTCACCAAGAGTAAGTAAAATATTTTTTTAAAGAAATAATGTTAACAGGTTTTGGCATGATTATAGCACAAGAGAAGGTGAAATGAATATTGGTAATGTTCTCAGGGATAAAAAATAAGGGGTGTGTGTACTGACTGATCTCGTAATCAGTGTTCCCTCTTTGAATTAATGAAGTCAGAAGTCAAGACTGACCTACAGATGCTCTTCATGTCTTATTATTTCTATATTGCCCAATTTCCTTATATGTATTTGCTGAAGAAATGAAGTCTTTTGCATCACAGGGCTTTCTTTTTTACCTTCTTGAACTTGCTCAGAAGTCTATGTCACACAACATAAAATCTATTTCTCACTATTCTTTTACTCAAAAGTAGTTGCTACATATTTATTAAACACTGTAAATTGTATTGCCAAAGAGATTTTGTGCACTCTTAATATTTTTCAATTTTTTTGGAGATCTTTTTATTTTTGTGATAAAACTTCACTCAAATCTGTGTTTTGAATTTGTTACATAAATATCTTATGATCTTTGTATTAAATTGCAATCTTTTGCTTCATTTTGATTTAAATATTTATGAATAGCTTTAAAAACTCCAATTTGGTTTTGTATATTTAAAATAGCAAATGAAACATCCATGCATATGCATGAATATTTATATGGCTATTTACTGTCGTCTATTCAGTATCTTTCCAGATTGGCTGTACACATTATTCCAATGTCCCCATAATATTATCTCACTTATTGTTTGCCAAAAGTCTTTTTAAATTATACTTGGTTTAATTTTAAATTATAAAATTTGTAAAAATTTCATATATTTATGCAGAGAGCCCCTTTCACGGTTTGGCAGTCAGTGTTAGAAGGTACTGCTAGGGTCAGTCCTGGACCTTGAAGCACACTTTCACAGCACATTACGTTCCTTTTAAAACAATTAATAATTTATTTATTAAATTTACATCCTGACAACAGCTCTCCCCTTCTCCCAGCTCTACCCTTACCAATCCCTTCCCTCATGACCTCACTTCTAAGAGAGCAAGAACAACTCCTTGAGTACCAATTTGTTCTAGGATGGGACTTTTCCTTGGGTTAAGCACCTTTGGGCCAGTTATTGGTTGGGTGTGAACTCAACCACTGCTCCATGTTTATCCCTGCACATATTGAAGGTAGGACAAATTTTGAGTTGAAGGTTTTTGTGGATGGGTTGATGTTCCCTCCCTTCACTTAAAGTTAATCCCTCTGGGCTATAGGAAGTGGCCACTTCAGTCTCTATATCTCCAACTTGTAAGTTTCTCAGCTAGGGTTACCCCCATTCACTCTTTGGAATTTCCCCACC
Source organism: Apodemus speciosus (assembly GCA_002335545.1). Taxonomy (NCBI): domain Eukaryota; kingdom Metazoa; phylum Chordata; class Mammalia; order Rodentia; family Muridae; genus Apodemus; species Apodemus speciosus. The sequence goes on from BDUI01017168.1 coordinate 29,122, forward strand.
TTCCCAGGTCTCCAGCTAGTTCCTGAGATCCCCCTGATTTCTATTCTTTCTCCCAGCCCTCTCTGTTCCCCCTCTCCACACCTAACTCCAATCTTCATTCACCCTCTTACCTTTATCTCCCAAATAGATCCTTCCTTTCACCCACCTCCAATGACTATTTTGTTTCTTGTTCTGTGTGACATTCAAACAACTTCCCTTGGACTCTCATTACTTAATTTCTTTGGTCTGTAGATTGTAGCATGATTATCCTGAACTTTGTAGCTAATGTCCACAAATAAGTGTGTACATACTATGCATGTATTTCTGGGTCTGGGCCACCTCACTCAGGATGATAATCTTAACTTCTGTCCATTTGCCTGCAAATTTTATGATGTCTTTCTTTTTAATAGCTGAATAGTATTCCATGTGTAAAATTATGTAGAAAATGTACCACATTTTCTTTATGCATTCTTCAGTTGAGGGACATGAAGGTTGTTTCTAGTTTCTGGCTATTACAATTAATGCTGCGATGAAAGTGGTTGAGCATGTGTTCTTGTAGTATGGTGAGGTATTTTGGGGTCTATGCCCAGGAGTGTTATAGATGGGTCTTGGGGTAGATCTGTTCTCAGTTTTCTGCCAAATGGATTGTCAAAGTGATTGTACAAGTTTGCACTACTATCAGCAATCCAGTAGTCTTCCCCTTGCTCCACATCCTTGCCAGCATGAGCTTTTGATCTTAGTATAATCTGCTAGGCTAAAATGCAATTTCCATGTTGTTTTGGTTTGCATTTCTCTCCTGAATAAGGATGTTGAAAATTTTTAAATGCTTCTATGTCATTCAAGATTTCTTTGTTGAGAATTTTCTGTTTATCTCTGTACCACATTTTTAATTAGGTTTTTGGTTTTTTGATGTCTAAATTTCTTGAGTTCATTATCTATTTTGCACAATAATCCTTTCTAGGTTGGTGAAGATATTTCCCCATTCTGAAGGAATCAAAAACCTGGGAATAAACCCACTCACCAATGGACACTTGGTTTTTGACCAAAAAAAAGTCAAATCAATACAATGAAAAAAGAAAGAATTTTTGACATATGGTGCTGGTCTGACAAGATGTCTTCATGTAGAAGAACGTAAATCGATGCATATCTAGCACCCTGCAAGAAGTCAAGTCTAAGTGAATCAAAGACCTTAAGATAAAACCAGACATACTTAATTAGGTAGAAAAGGTGGTGAGGAAGTGTCTTGAACACACTGGCCCAGGAGACAATTTCCTGAACAGAACATTAATAGCTCAGGCACTAAGATCAACAATTAATAAATGGAATCTCATGAAACTGAAAAGCTTTTGAAGACTAACAACACTATCAATAAGATAAAATGTTAATTCTAAAAGTTATCAAGGGTCCAAATTCTATTTTCCTAATGAATTGTTCCAAGTTCAATGACGGGGCAATTTAAAAGTATGTATTTACTAATTTGCATTCATCACTTTTATTATATGTTAATAAATTTCACAGGTGAACATCTGACTTTTTTCAACTTGCTTTTCAGGTGAAAAGCAAAATACCTTACACAAAACAGCTAGTTACATTGGTATTACAGGGTTTTTTTTTTTTTTTTCCTAGAAAGCAATGGCTGTACTTCAGTCTGCAGGTTTTACAGTTAGTCATAAAGACTGTTGAACAAATGCACAAAGGTTTTGGTATTTAGTTCAGTGATCTAATTTTCTGTTTATCAAAGCCAAGTGTATTTCAAAGTCATGATGTCTTCTTCATGTGCATGTGCTAATGCAGATGCATCCCAAGGCTTTGCACACASTAGGCAAATGCTTATGTCTACAAACCTCTTTCTACTTTTTGCTTTGTGATAGGCTTTTAGTAAGGTACTCAGATTGGCCTTGAACTTATTCTGCAGCACAGATATGTCATTCTTACACTTAYAACCCTTTGACCTCAGCATTCTGAGTAGTTTGGTTTGCAGACCTATCCTACAGAGCCTGACTGACAATGGTTATTTGCTACTTAACAGTATGCAAGTATACAAGAAGAACACAGGCTGGTGRCCTGGACACAACCAAAATTAGAGAACTAGATCCTTTCTTTGATACCATGAGTATAGGTGTCACAGTGTGAAAACAGAAAATGAACACTCATTATGAAATGAAGAGTACATAGAGAGCTATTGTAAAAGGGTCCACAAGATCCCTGGTACTGTGAGATCTTAGTCTGTGGATGGTGCCCCAAGGTAAAAAATTTACAAGGTTAGAATACAATGAACTTAGACTTACTGCTAACCTCAGAGGAATGTATGCAGGGTAAGTTTGTTGAGGTGATTTTTTTCCAAGTTTTGTACAAGAATGTTTACTTATTAAAAGTTGACTTTACATAATGATATGAAGCTCTACCAACATATCTAAAATCATCATTTCTTCCTTTATTGTATTTCATATGATAAATATGATATTACTATATCATATTTGTGATATGAATTTATCACTTTTAATCAATTAATTTACACCTACAATTTTTAATCTGCTGAGTTCTTACTAATTTTTAGATTTCCAGATGAATATTAATAAATCTCTATACACGCGAGGCTTTCCAAATTGATTCTAAGTACACTCATATTTATTTTTCTTAACTAAATAGTTTTATTTTTCCTAAACTGATGGGGGTAATAATACTTTACAAGCTATGTTACAGCATAATTTGTGTCCCAGTGCTGCCATTGTTTGCTTATGTTACCCAGAACAGAATATCTGGAAGGGGGTGTGGTTGGTTCAAACTTCACTCACACCTGACCTAAAACAGGGCTGCTAACTGGAAGGAGGTAATAAGTATGAAAATTATCAGTTGTTACCAGAAGAGTTGCCTGCTCTTTCTTGGAAACTCTTTGAGTCCATGCCAAATGCTACCCACCATCCTAACCTACATCATCATTCCAGTTATTTACTATGATGCCCCTCCCTCAAATCCAGTTATAAAAACACAGTCCTCTCTGTCCTGACAAACCATCCAGATCTCTAGAAGACAGGAAAGGGGGAAGCTGCAAGATGACGAGAGGTAGGCATGCGTTCATCTCTCATACACAGGCAGGTATCTGGGCCTCAGACAACACAGAGCTTTGTAACTTGGGCTATCTAGGAAGCTCTCCAGGAGAGGAAAACACTTCAATTTCCACTTAATTCCTATATCACAGGAGAAATACAGGATGATATAAATTTCCCTTGAGAGTTAATCAAGGAAGGGGTGGGATGGTTCTCTCTGAATGTCCTCACTAACCACACTACTTGGAATTATTCTGGCTGTTCCTCCCTCTCAGACAAGATGCTACCTCGCATGGCCCTCCACATCATGTCCTGGATGCTGCTCTCCTGCCTGATGCTCTTATCTCAGGTGCAAGGTAAGAAAGACCATTCTGCCTGTAGTGGTCAGTCCTTGCAAGTGTTTGAGACAGGAAAGGCTCATGTTGTAATTAGGAGGAAAATCCACACAGGTAAACTGCCTGAAACTTCTCTACTATACAGCCTTCCTCCAGACCATTAGTTGTAGAAGGTATCATAGTGGTCTGTCACTGTGGAAAGACAAGACCTCTTATTCTGTCAGGATGGTGTAATTTATGCTGTTAAGGTAAGGGGGAAATATGATGGTTAATAATGAACTCTAGTGAAGAATAAAGATGGACAACTGAATTTAAGGTTCTCGGCCCAGAGTTTTTGGAGTCATGGACTAATGTGGAGAAAAGAGAAAAATGATGCTGCACCATTTACTATGTCTGTTCATTCTATTTTTTTCAAAGACTATTGGAAGGCTTGATATTTATTTTTCTTTCAAGAGATAATCTACAAAAATATTCCTAATTTGACCTTCCACCTAAGTCTTATTTTTCATCTTACCCTATTGCTCGGTTTCTCTCACTCCACCCCAGGCGAGGACTCCCTGGAGAAAATCCCCTCTGCTCGCATCAGCTGCCCGAAGGGCTCCCGGGCTTATGGCTCCTACTGCTATGCCTTGTTTCAGATACCACAGACCTGGTTCGATGCAGAAGTAAGTGCTGTGAAGGACAAAGTCCAAAAGGAACATGGGGGAATGTTAGGCTCCATTCTCCCTATTTCCTTCAATCTGAGAATAGCTGACTTTAATGATAACCTCTCCTTTCACTTATCTATGTCTTCCCATGAAGTCTAAATCTCCTTTTTATTTTGATCCTCACATAGCTAGCCTGCCAGAAGAGGCCCGAAGGACACCTCGTATCTGTGCTCAATGGAGCTGAAGCTTCATTCCTGTCCTCCCTGGTGAAGAGCACAGGAAACAGCTACCAATATACTTGGATTGGGCTCCATGACCCCACTTTGGTATGGTACCATCTTCTCTGCTTCCTCTCAATGTTATTATCATGTGGGCAAAAACTATCTATGCCTCCCCAGAGTGAACCCTGAAAGACAGATATCAGACCCTACATGATATTAGGACCAGGGAAACTATCAGGAACATCTGTAGAGCTGAGCTCTATGAAGGTTGTAGACTTTAGATGAAGTTCATGTGTTTATTATTGACTTCTGMRGAGGTTTATATGAGGATTTGGAATCATTCTCATTCAGTTTCATGGAGGATTCACACAACCAGTCAAGAGACACAGAAATAAAGAGGCAAACTATATTTTCTCTTAATAGAATAACCACCTTCCTTCCATTTTAAAGTAAATTGCTGATTTAGTATCATTTATATTTTGAATAAATTTCAGGGGCTACTAATTTTTCCAGTAATATCTATATTTATAAATAGACAAGAAGGCAAGAATAATTTTTATTGGTGTGCTCTTAAAAGCTGAATATGATCTCCCAAGTTCTGGGAGGCTGGGGAGGGAATGCAGGGTTTCATTGATGGTTGCACACATGCAGAGCTTTGGACCCTTCCTTTCATCTGCATACCTCTTCACTAGGGTGCAGAACCCAACGGAGGTGGATGGGAGTGGAGTAACAATGATGTGATGAATTTCCTTAACTGGGAGAGGAACCCATCTACTGCCTTAGACCGTGGTTTCTGTGGCAGCTTGTCAAGAGCTTCTGGTAAGAGAAGAATCACATTTCCYAAATGCATGCCCTTCTTCTCACATCCCTGGGTAGCTCTGAGCTAGGAAATGGAATGTGTTCTTGTTCTCTCTCATCTTCTTTCTTAGCTTCCTGGGTATCTCCTTCCCCTAGATTGTAACACTGGTGAACATGAGGGAGCGACTTTTACATTGAGGCCATATATTGAGGTGTTCCTTCTTTATGTTTCCCAATATTCATGGTACTCAATTACTTAACCTCTCTTTCTTCCCAGGATTTCTAAGATGGAGAGATAATACATGTGAGGTGAAGTTGCCCTATGTCTGCAAATTCACGGGTTAAGCTTACCAGACAGCAAACATCCAGAATTGGTCCTGAAGTGCATTGTGCACAAGGGACAAAATGTGAAGATCTGCCTAGAAAAAGTATGTTCTATCTACATTCCACCATTGGAGTCCTCATTTTTCCTTAGCCAATTTTGTATGGGTTGTGGCCTCAAATCTCAGAAAGCAGTAATAAACCTCAGTCACTCTTTGAATTTTTGTGTTCCATTAATAATATTATCACTGTTTGTGTTATGAGTGCATGTAAGTGTGTATGAATGTTACAGAGTGTCCAAAAAGATCAGAGGATAACTTTGAGAAATACGTTGTTGCCTTCTATCTATTGAGACAGGGACTATCATTTTTTGCCACATATTAAACTAAGAAGCATCAAAGAAATTGTTTTATCTCCTCTCAATCTTCCCATATTAGTACTGAATTTATGAATGAGTGTAGCTACATTCAGCTAATTTAAAGTAAGATCCCTAAGGGCAAGCTAACTTAATACTTCTGGCTTGAGAAACAACATTTTTACCTACTAAGCCATCTTGCTAGCCATGTGCACCATTTTTATTGAATTTATAAATGTGAATCAGATATACTCTGATCATAGTTTCCTCTACCCCAACTCCAGATCTTCCCTCCATTCCTACCCACACAACTCCATGCCTCTTATTTCTTTCTCACTTGGAAAAAACAAACAACAAAAACAAGATACAAACAATGATATGAAAATTGAAACACAAATATTAAAGCAAATGACCAAGGGCAAAGATAGACCAGATGATAGAGGAGACATGGCAGTTGCCTCTCAGTTCTGTGTGTGTAGACAGTGCCTTATAATGTGTGCTTAACACTCCACTATAACTAAGAATGTGATTGATCTCATTGAGGATTATGTTGTAACCTTATGAAGACATTGTGTTCTCTCACAGACATTTCTCAAGGTGGAATCAGATGGTTGACAATTTTATCACTACAGTTATCATCTAAGAAGCTTGATATTAAAATTCAATCTATATGATATTAAATTTTGTTGACAATGGGGGAAATTATATAACCAGAACAGTGCAGACATGAAGAATCTAGAACATTCTTATTCCCTTTTCAACAAGACAAAAAACAAAATCTGAAAGTATTAGAACATATGTTCTTTGGACTAATGAGAGAATTAAAGCAGCAGGGAACATCCCTTTCCTGGTATTTACAGAAGAATAAAAGGTATAGCTCGTTCTCTATATACTATAACCTGTAGGGAGAGAGGCTCAGACTAAGTTTGGATCCTTAGGGAGAGGAAGATACTCCTCTAGGCCATATTTCTAGGGAAGCAATAATATTTCTATAGGATATTCTTCCTCATATCTCACATCAGTGTCTCATGATAAAAGCCAAGAGTAGTCAAGACCCTATCATACAAAAGAAAATATAATCCTTTGATGTCAGCCTTAAAACACTTAAGTTTTTCCATAGCTTGGGCAAAGTATTTACACACATTCTCCATTCTTTATACTTTGTCCTTTTTCTAAAGTGGGGAAACATAAGAAACTGCTTTGGAAGTTTTGACTTGGTATGTAGGACCACATAAACACTAATATTTATATCTTATTTACTTATTTTTGTGCATGAGTGTGCATGTTCACTTGTGTGAGTGAACACCAGTGTGTTTTTCATGAAATGCTAGTCCTCAGACTTTGTCTACCTTGTTTTATAATGCTGGTGTCTCAGTTGCCTGGAATATCTCTGTTCATCCTGATAGCTGGCATCCATCAGTCTTTGCATCCTCTGCTCTGAGAATATTGATATAAGCCACAGCACTTACCTTTTTAAAAATGTCACTTCAAGACCTGTCCAAAACAGAGAAATAGTGAATAATTTGTCCAATTATGAGGTACCTAGTCTATTAAAAGAAGAACTCCCAGGGAATTCCAACAGGTATATGAAGCACAGATTATTGAATTTCCTACTGGTTCACCATACAGTGAGAACAATGGAAACAAGCACAATTATTATAGAAACTTCTTTATTCTCAGCATCAGGACATATTATAAATTGGGCTTGCTAGGTCAACTAAATATGATCATCAAAGCTAGACTCAGATATGACACAATTGGTGGGCCAGTATAAAACCTAGGGTATTTAAATATCTTTGCACTGAGAAGTGTATACAAGAAGACTAACTAGAGGCATTCAGTACTCTGCTGCTTCTCCACAAGGCAGAATTAAGATGAGAACTGCTTATTGAGACTAGATTTAGCAGTAAATAGGATGAGACTTGAAGAAATAGAGACTTCATTCCCGTGAACCTGTGGAGGAAACCGAGTTCTAGAACTGAACAGATGGAGGCAAGGAAGAATGAAATGAGGGACTGAGTCTTGCTTTAATGGCTAGTGATTTTGTTAATGTGCCACAGTGTGGAATCAAGTGTGAAGAGAGTCTCTATGAGGAATTGACTACCTCAGGTTGGCCTATGGGAGTATCTGTGGGAAATTGTCTTGATAGTTAATTGATATATTAAGACCCAGCCATTTCAGTTGGCATCATTCTCTAAGCAAGTATGCCTGAACTTTTAAGCTGAGCATAAACCAGCAGGCAAGTCAGGAGGCACATATTCATTTCTTTCTGCTCTTGACCATATGGTTCAACTAGCTGTCTCSAGCTACTTCTAGGACTTCATCCCAATGATGTATTCTAGCTAGGAGCAGAAGCTGAAATAAGCCTCTTCTCACCCATGCTGCATTTTTTCAGGATATTTTATCACAGGAATAGGAATGTAACTAGAACTCTGGCTAAAGGTGAGACAGAGACAGTCACTGTGAGCCTGAGCTTCCCAGGAATGATCAAATTCAGAAATAGTCTAAGGTGATGATGGAAGTAATCTAGCACTAGACAACATTTTTGCCCTCATCTAAATACTCAGGGTGTTGAACTGGGAGACAACATGAGAGAAGGTGATCATATTTGAGTTCAGAGCTCTGGGTTGAATGGTCTGATCATGTCTGATCAGATCACTGCACTGACATAGAGGGTGGCTCCTTCAGAGTCATTTTGACCAGGGAAAGATGGATACAAATTAGCCAGGAATTGTTTGTGGGGAGAATGCAAACTACGTTTGGCAAGAAAATGGAAGGCATTTAAGACTAACAGTTTGACAGTTTAACTTTCCTGGCCTAAAGGATTGATTGATGTTAATTTTTACATGGGAGCCAAATGTAGGAATATCAGGATTATGGAGAAAAGTTTGCTAGGAACCTGATCCTTGTTCTGTGACTTGGTGAAATCTCTGACCTTGGAACACTCAACCAAGCTGTCTTTTATGATACCCGCTCTGGGAGTGTGAAACATAAAACCTGAAGAGAGTCTATTGGGAATTTCATATTTACAGTAGCTCCTTGATGTACAGAATTTCTTGTGTGACCGCAGCTCTGATGGCTCAGTCAGTGTAGGATGAACTCATTCTCACTATTATCTTTTTTTTCTTCATTTCTTTCCTTTTCTCCTGATGCCATTTTTTCCATTTAGAATTTTGAGATTTTTCTGGTAATTACATGGAAGTTATTGTTTAAACAATAACTTATAACAGTTGTTTAAACAGTTGTTTATTGTTCAAGTAGATTGCATTTTGCTAAAAGTTATGCTTCAAAGGTGAGATTTGCAGAGAATGGCTTAAGTAACATTAGGCTCTACGATTTCCCAACATGAAGGGCATGTATTGACAATCAGTGTGGAGTGAGGGCAATGCCTTCATCTGTTCACATTATCTTCCACAAACCCTGTGCAGTGATTCATTATTCTATGCCAGTAGATGCATYGTTAGACAGATGGCTTGCCAGAGGTTCTTTGGGATGAGGAATTGGGTGTGGGAATGTAGGAAGGACAAGCTCTTTCTGAGTCAACCATCTACTTGCTCCTTTGTCTATGTGAGCTTTAGAATACTTTCAGGCAGTTAAAATCATAACTGTCCTAACCCTTGAATTTGCAGACATAGGAAAATAGTGTGTCACAATAATAATCTCTCCACTTCTGATAACCTGCAGAGAGACAAGGGGTGAAGGGACCGGGTCTGCTAAATTTGTGATTGTAAAGAAAGGATGACTCAATCATCTGCTCTGGACTTAGACATCTCTTCTACATGATCATCACTTTTGCATCTTCAAGAGAAGAAGACACAGAAGGAACCATAACACATGGCTGATCACCAGTCTACACTGTATTTTTCAGCTCAGGGATGTACCCTGGAGGTCAAACTGGATGTGGGAAAATGGGATTAGTTAGAGAAGGCTTTCTCTCTCTTACCTGAGGCCTGATTCAAAGCTGCACAATAACCACGGTCTGCAGACACAGAGGGCTTCCTCTCCCAGTTATAGTAGTTCAGAAGGTCAGAGCTGCTCCACCTCCAGCTGCTTTCATCAGTCACTGTCCCCTGTAAGTGAGAAGCCGTGTGCAGCAAAGGTTCATTGGCACTCTTCATGACATCTTCACTGAAATACCTGATTTCCTGCTTAGTCTCCCCAAACTTGTTATGGTGATAAACAGTTGCTTTGGGGTAGAATAATATCTGAGAATCCCTCAATCCTATTTACAAACTGCATGAATGGATGAAATTAGGGTAACTGAAATGTATCTCTTCTTCATAAGTTCAACAGGTGCTACATTTGAGAGTTCTTTTGAAATGTTTACACAAAATCTATTCTATAAAGAAATTACAGATKTGGAACTTTTCTTTCTCTGGCATTTGCTGACAATTTTATGTGCAGACTCTGAGGCTGAAGAAAAGGTCATCCAAGGACTCAGTAAGAACTTAGTAAAAGTCAACAACTGTCATATCAACTTTGTGTGAAGTCCCAGACTTCTACAAAGAGCAGCTCTTTAGCTGGTATTTCCCTTATTCTAATGCTAGCCAGCACTGAAGATCTAAGGCCCATTTGGTTCTTCAGTGGGAGTTCCAGGTACTCTTCCACAAGGACAAAATGCACTAAGTGGAACAATCAAGGCAAAGATAGGATCACACATGTGAAAGATCATGGATTCCAAGCCAGATGTATGGGGATGTGGTCAAACTGTTTTTCACCAGAGAAGACACTAAGATAATTTCACCATAAGTGAGCAGAAATGCCAGATGTC
>BDUI01017169.1:19450-38845 GCA_002335545.1 Apodemus speciosus
TTCTTGTTTCATTGTGGGAGACGTAAAGTACATCTCACAGACCTATGTTTGAATTCTGGCTCTGAGGCCTGGGATGGGGGCTGGGCAGCTAAGCACAGCATATCACACAGTGGGATCACACTTGGAGCTTTGAAATCCTTGGATGGCCATGGAGCCCTGCAGGAGCATCAGAAACTCAGGGGCTCAGACTTGGTGGCAAGCCTCTCTCTTCAGTGAGCGTTTTTTGCTGACCTTCTGCTTTCTGGCAGACCAGACTCGTGAGTGGAATTGGGAATTTGTCCTTTTCACAGACTCAGCACAGCCCAAGGGTTGGGGAGTACACATCCTGGGATCTGTCTTCTTTAACTAACAGCGAGTGGAACATGCCCTCTCTGGGGCTTCTGGGGAATGGAAACCTGGAGCCTCATCCACATCTCTAGCCTTTTATTGTTGTTTTGAGACAGGCTTTCTCTGTGTAGCTCTGGCTATGCTGTAACCCACTATGTAGACCAGGCTGGCCTCAACTTCACAAAGATCTGCTTCCAAGGTTCTAGGATTAAAGGCAGGGCCATCAGCCCGGCTGCACTCTTCATTTTCGAGGCTGACTGATTGATGTTCCACTGTTTGTATCCCGACCTGCTCACCACTTGCTTTCAGATATGGTGTTTAGGCTTTGGGCACGTGCTTACATATCCCAATAAGCCTTGCGCCAAACTAAGCCTGGCACAAGCCTGGCAGAAGCTTTGAGCTGAATGCTAGGTCTTGTGGAGGGCAGGTCTTTGCATCCTGTGTGTAAGTGACCCATGCAGCTCCTGGCTGGATTCTGGAGAGTTAGCAGAAGCCTTGGTCATCCTCAGGTTGTCACCTCGCAGAAGGTAAAGTGCAGTTGGACAGAGCGGGGCATGGTAGGCCCTGGTGTCCTAAGATGGGTGCTGGCAGGCTAGGCCGCTGAAGGAGTCCTGGTAGAAGCCTGTGCTGGTAGTAAGTCTGTCTGAGGAAGGTGTGTTCAGCCTGCTGGCCTTGTCTGGGGAAAGACGTAGAGCAGCGAGTCTCAGCTTGTGGTCACAACTCCTTTGTGGGTTGAATATCAGATATTTACATTAGTATTCATAACAGTAGCAAAATTACAGTTATGAAGTAGCAGTGAAATGATTTTATGGTTGGGGAGGGGGGTCACGACAACCCGAAGAACTGTATTAAAGGACCACAGCACTAGGAAGACTAAGAACCGCTGCCTTAGAGTCTGTGGCTGAGTGGGCAGGAGAACTGTGTGGCTGGAACAGGGCACACAGCCTCTGAGCTGCCTTCTCTTCTGCTGTGTGGTGCAACATGGCGTCTGTCACAGGAGGCTCATATAGGCAGTCTGATGGTAGAGAGCCTCTTCCTGGGTGAGCAGGCCAGTGAGGAGTGGTCTCCTCTGAGGCCAGGAGTCATTCTGGTGTTGGTACAGCCGTAGCCAACCTTTTTCTTGGGTTCAGGTGAGTAGGAATCACAAAGGACAAGGCCTGAGAACCCATGAAGTCASCCACGTGTCCCCTCACCACAGGCAGGCAGCCGTGGCGTTTTTAGTGTCCTATCCCAGGTCAGCTCTGTGCTGAGGRTAACCTTGCTCAGGCATCAGGAGACAGGAACTTCCTTCCAAGCCCGGCCAGTAGCTTCTGTCCTTTTGGAATGTGAGGGACAGACAGCCTGAAGGTTGTTTGGAATTGACTTTGGAGTCACTAATGGCCCAGAGTCTAGGCTCAGGCAYGACTGAGATGGATTTGCAAGCCAGCCTCGGTTCCAGGGCAGCAGCTGCTGATGGTTCCTTATGGGGACCAAGCTGTGACCGTGCATAGTGAGGAAAGGTCGCTCCTCTGCCTTAGTGGACAAGTCTAGGCCTGCAAGAGGACTCAGCACAAAGCACTGGGTAAGGGAGGTGGACGTTGGAGAACATGAGTGGCTCCAGGCTCTGTGGCCTTCTTGGCAGGCCTGGTGTGACTGACAGTGTGGCCTTCTTTTCTAGTCCATTTCCGCTACGTGGTGTTTCACCCTTTCCTGGATGAGATTCTCATTGGGAAGATCAAAGGCTGCAGCCCAGAGGGTGTGCACGGTAAGGCGCCCTGACTTCTGGGGTCAGAGGGGAACAGTGGAGTGGGCAGTGCATGCTGACCATGTGGTCCAGAATCCAGCTGAATCTCTCCTACGGCATCAGAGCAGCTGTCCAGCTGCAGTGCCAAACGAGGGGTGCATCATCCCCGCACGGTCTCAAGGATGGAGTAAGGCCACAGCCTGGGAGCCGAGAATGGGTGCTGAGCTGGTGAAGGTGACAGGCCCTAGTGCCTGTGGTCTCTATGTGCGTGAGCGGGGAGGCTGGGAGCTACRGACTTGGAGCCGCGCAGGGCTGCTCAGCCCATGCGGATAGTGTAGTTGTAGAAGTGGGGCCTTGAAGGAGGGGACGCTTGCCTTCGGAGACACCTGGGCCACCGGAAAAGGGGACTTGCCATCTCTGCTGGGCTGTCCCTTTGAAGCCCCCATCTCATGTCATCATCTCTTCTAGTCTCTTTAGGGTTCTTTGAAGACATTCTCATCCCCCCYGAGTCACTGCAGCAGCCTGCCAAGTTGTATCCTCTCAAGTATGATTTGGGGCAAGTGGACAGCCCCACTACTGTGGTGACCGCTCTGTGATCTGCCACTGCTGGCAGTGCTGGGGTGAAGCCCCAGGCCGTTCTGACCATGGTATCTACATGCCCATGTGTGTCAGGCTGGGGCTCTTGTCACCCCTAGTCACTTCACTTAGGCTGTCTCTGCAGGAGTCAGTTCAGATGTCCCCCAGTGGCTTCACCCTGGCTGGTTGCCTGTTTGCCAGGATATGGGACGGAGTTTTGGAGTTGGCCTGGAGTGCAGAGCCGCTTATCTTCACCCCAGCTCTGGGGCTGTTTCAATGGGAACGTCACTGGGCCCAGGAAAGGCTCAGGTGGTTTGTCACAGCTGCACTCATGGCTCCTGGCAGATGTGGAGAATGCAGTGTGCCACTAGAGGGCAGCATGGCGCTGCAGGCTAGCGGAGGAGTAGAGCAGGCGCTCAGCCTCTCTGCACCCTGCCTCTCATCTTGAGACCAGGGCAGGCCCACGACCCGTCTGCCTGAGGACTAAATGAGAAGCACAGGGCACCTGGATATTCTCATTTCTAGATGTGGGATATCATTCTCATTTTGTGTCCTGGTACAAACTGGCTCCTCTCCAAGGGGCAGAAGCAGCTTTTTACTGTATTTCCTAGTACAAATAGTCTCAACCTAAGGTAGGGTTGGTTTTAACGTGGTAAGTACTTCAGAGGATTCCCATGGCACGATTGTGGCCTTGACGCTGGACTCTAGTGATGAAACGGAACAAGTATGGGTGTGGGAGTACGAGACGGAGGAAGGGGCTCATGACCTGTACATGGACACTGGGGAGGAGATCCGCTTCAGGGTGGTGGACGAGAGCTTTGTGGACACATCGCCCTCAGGACCCAGCTCAGCGGAAGCTGCCTCTTCCAGTGAGGAGCTGCCAAAGAAGGAAGCGCCGTATACACTTGTGGTAAGCTGACAGGAGACTGCTTTCTTGAGGTTTCATTCCTAGAATTCTCTTATCTGTCATTCACACTAGTCTGCTTTTGAGGGCTGGGGCCATGAGGTAGCAAGGCTGCTGTAGATGATGGCCAGGCAAGGTGAGAGTTTGGATATCATGATGATCTTTAAGGCTAGAGAGYAAAGCTGAAGCTGGAGCAGGAGAGGGTTTCTCAGGCTCCTCCCTCTGTGCCACTTTGGGAGCTCAGAAAGACAGGTCTGGGGTTGAGGAAAGATTACCTGACCCCACTCGAGGCTTTGGAGCCTCGTTCCTGAAATCCTGGTGAGCTAGGGCAGAAGTGGTGATAATGCCTCCCAGCTCTTGTGAACCCCGACCTTCCTTTGCCTGTGCTGGGCCTGCTAGGTGCTGAATAGGGCGGGGCACCAGTCCCTCCTGTCCCAGGCAGCCCAGCTCTGAGTAGTGATGAGTGTACTTTTTTGTCTTTGGCAGGGATCGATCAGTGAGCCAGGCCTRGGCCTTCTCTCCTGGTGGACCAGCAACTAGCCCTGGAGCTCACAGTGACTGCGCAGAGCCAGGCTTGGTGGGACCAGGAGGAGCAGAGTGACAGACAGTTGCTTGTCCTCTCCCTCCCAGCACTGCTTCTCTGGTCTGGAGCCACCCTGAATCGTTTCCAGAGCGTCATGGATCCAGGCTGGCTTCTCACTTGCTGTACAGCATAGAATAACCTGGAGTTTCTGATGCTCTGGCTTCTCCCTCGAGTGCTAGACTACAGGCGTGCAGTACCACACTGAGCTCCTGTGGAAGGTAGGGATGGGCCCGGGGCTCGTGCCCGCCACACAAGCATTCTACCAGCTGAGCTGCGTCCCCAGCTCAAGGACTGATTTATTTTGATATAATTTCTTCAGGGCTGAGGATGGAACCCAGGGCCTCTTTCATGTTATGTGCAGGTGTTGTACTCCTGAGATAGGCCCAGTCTATCCTATGAACTTCTGGCTTTCAGTGACAGAAACACTCAATACTGGTGGCAGCAGCAGCAGGAACCTCACCATTTCAATAGCTGACATCACGATCTAAGGTCACTGAATTGTCAGTCTGGAATAGCATGTCCTACCTCACCTTAGAGATGACCTTTCCCAAGCCCAGATGATGGTCTTTGTGTATGAGAGCAGACTGGCTACTGAGCTCAGTGGCTCTGTAATAAAGGTAGAGGTCACTCTGGACAGGTGTTTGGGGTCAGTGCTGTCAGTTGCTCATGAAGGTAGAACACCGAGCAGCAGCCTTACTTCACAGAATCTGGAAGGCAGAGCCTCCAAAATAGGCCTCTAGGGAGGGGTTTGGCTTACCTCCCAGGACAGCTGCTGCCTCTACTGGGACCATGAGTGCCCTGTGGGGCTAGAGTGGCCCTGGTCCAYGGGTGACTGTCTAGTCCTACTGTCCCTTTCTCACAGGCACTTGTGTGATAAATACTCTTCTGTGACAAACCTTCATGGGCCTTTCCGAGAGAGAGTTAGCTGATGCAGCTTAGTGAAGACAGCCTATCTTGTCACAACTCTTTGCTGCAGAGGCTGGAGGGGCAGACAGCATGCAGCATTTATTGCAGATTCCTTTTCAGACTGTTTAAACTCTGTAGTCTAGGCTGGACTTGAACTCAGATCCATCTGCCTCTGCCAGGATTAAAGGTGTGTGCCGCCGCCGCCACCACCACCACCAGTTTTATCTTTCAGGTGGGTGCTGCACCTACTCCCAGGGTAAAGGCCAGGGCTAGTTCTGTAGCCCCAGGGAAACGGAGGAGGAGGAGGAGGCAGCTCTTGGTCCCTGCAGCTCTCCTCTACTGCAGGCACGTGTGACCAGGGTCCAGATGTGACCAAGGCCTGATGAAACCTTGGCTTGAAAAACCCTCCATTAGCCCATGCTGATAACAGTAAACACCAGTCACTCTCAGACAGAACATTCAATAGATTTGGATCTTTTTTTTTCTTATAAGAACAAGTTTCTCTAAAATCCTTCAGCCGCCAGTGAAATGATCAGACAGAATAAAAACTTCTGTAGAGGGAGTGCTGTCATCAAAAATAAATACAGTTGCATGGGTTGATCAAAGACAAACCAAACTGAACAGGAAGGCGGGGCTGGGACATTATCTTAAGTGCCCTCCATGGTGGTTCACTCAGTGGGCTAGGATGGGGCAGGAAACAGGTCTGGTCACCATCTTAGAGCAGGTGGTCATGCTGGACAGACCGGATTAGGCTCTGATGATGCTATGGACCTGTACTTCTGACACCTAGCAGGGTCCAGAGTGGGGCGGGCCAGCCAGCCTGGCTCCCCCTCACTGCTGCAGCTCCTTCATCCTGTTGAGGGCACTGCCTGCACGGAACCACTCGATCTGTGTCTCGTTGAAAGTGTGGTTCAGGAGGATGCTCTCCTGGGTCCCGTTGGGGTGCTTGATGATGCACTTCAGAGGCTGCAATACAAAATGGGTGTGGTTGGGGAGTGGACAGTGCTCCTAGAACCAAGGACTGTATCAGGCAAGCTGTTGGGTACTAAGTGCCAGGCCAGGACTCATGTCTGGGTTGGCTCTTTCAGCTGGACCGTGGACTCAGAGCTGTAAGTACGAATGGGTGTGCAGGACAGGAAACGAGGTGATGCCCAACCCCACCCACCCAAGAGACCCCCGGTTTGTCTCCCCTCCTTCCTAGCCTCCTGACCTTGCCAGGGGCAAAGTCCTTCAGGCCTTGAATGGTCAGCTTGTCCACTGGATGGATCTTGTTGTAGTCAGAGGGGTCAGCGAAGGTGAGGGGCAGCAAGCCTTGCTTCTTTAGATTGGTTTCTGTTAGGCAAACATCAGTTGCAGTGTGGTTCCATGCCCAAGGCTCCTTAGCAGCCCCAGGATCACTCTTCTCTATGTCACAGTCATGGGAGATGAGACAGACCCCACCTGCAACCCCAGTCCTACTACAGGGTGAGCCTGCTGGGTGCCAGTGACCCTTTCCACAGTAGCACTCCAAGCAGGTCTGCATTAGTACAGGTGGACATGCTGCATGCCTCAGAACCAAGACCAGTGTTGGTGGGACACCATGGACATCAGACTTGGGCAATGCCAACCTGGCCTTGGGTAGGTGGGGCAGGCTATATGGAACAAGTCAACCATGGCAGAGGGGTGACCTTGAGTGAAGGAGCAGCCCTTGTCAGTGGGATGACTGGCTCACCGTGGATCCTGGCGAAGCTCTTGGTGATGATAGCCCGGCCCCCGAGGTGGCGAGGCTCCAGGGCTGCATGCTCCCTGCTGGAGCCTTCACCGTAGTTCTCATCTCCAATCACCACCCACCTGATGCCATGTTTCTGTCAGGCAACAGGGACAAGGAGTGAGGCAGTGGAGGGTGCTGCTTGGGGGGTGAGGGGTACACAGAAACAAACTAGAGGGGCATGACTAGAGGAAACTATCCCAACACCCAGGAGAGCCCTGCCCAGGACTCAGCTGAGTCTCAGCAGGTTAGAGGAAACCTTATAGAATTGCTTTAGGAGTCTGTTGGAAATTGAAGCTCACACAGATCAAGTACTAAGGGACTAAGCCCAGGCCGGAACTCACACAAAGTCTCACCCACTGGCTTCGGCCTCCCAGGTATTGGTATGGTATTAAAGGTGTGAGTCAATACTGTTTCCCTCAAACAATGCTGGCCTACCTTGTAGTAGCGAGCAGTGTCAGGCACAGGGCCAAACTCCTGGGTAACAGCATTGCGCACAGAGTTGGCTTTGCCATTTTCGATGTTGATGGCACCGATGAGCAGGTTGTTAGAGATGTTATCCAGATGCCCACGGAACTTGAGCCAGGGACCAGCAGCAGAAATGTGGTCTGTGGTACACTTCCCTTTGACCTTGTGGGTGAGCAGAGAGGACAGGCCAGGTTGAGGCACTGAACAGTGAATAAAGGAAGCCTTCCAGAGACAGGCAGCAGCATGCAGAACGAGGAAGGGATTAGGGATATGTCCAGCCTTGGACCTGTAATCTCTGCAGCCCTGGTGGTCCCATATCGCCTGGTTCAGGCAAGGCTCTCACCCCCTCAAAAGCCCCAGTTGTTTTGTTGTTGTTTTTGGCTGTCCTGGAACTCAAATCCACCTGCCTCTGCCTCCCAGTGCTGGGATTACAGGCGTGCGCCACCACTGCCTGGCTAAAAAGCCCCAGTTACACTGCCTGCATAACAGGGCACTCTCACGGGACAGGCTAGCTATGGAAACAGATGCGGCTGTTTGCTTATTCAGCTAAGCTGCCAAGGGCAGAAAATCAGTGACYCCAAGCCAGACAGAGAAGCTAGGAGTCATGTCTGGGTCCTGGCTCACATGAGCTAAATACGGCTGTGTCACAGGCATGCCTGAACACTGCTTAGTAAGCCCATAAATTATTGTCTGACACGAGTCTGAGGCCCTTGACCACACTAGAAAGGCCGAGCTCCCAAACAGTCCCTATCTGGTAATGGCCCAATAATACGAGTGCTGTCTGTGAGTCCAGAGCCGAGTCACACGGGATGTACTCACACTAGGCGGCTGAGGCCTGACAGTAGCTGGCTGTGCCCCAGCCCAGAATAAGTGACCATGTAGAAGGGGAACCACAGAATTCCTGTGCTCATTCCCTTCGCGAAACCAGCCTCCCTCCCTCCCTGTTCCTTGGGCTCCCCAGCCACACCCAATGCTTGGGGATGGGATGCCTGTGCCAACCTTGATGAGGATTTGCAGGTCCTCTAGGTCTTTGCCATCCCACTTGTCGAAAGGCTCCAGGAGCTGCAGGCGCTGGCTGGTAGGGCTCACATCCACCCGCTGGCCACTGCTGTCCTTAGGGGGGTGCTGGTACGTGTCCTGCCCCGGATCAAAGTCCTACAGGAGGGGTGGAGATACATTGGGCACCGAATCCTTAGTCCCCGCATGGATGTCTGGTAGATTGCAAGCTTCCCTGGGCCCTAGAGCTCATTCTCAGTAACTGTCAGTCACCTCACATGAGCCCGGGCAGCCAGGCCAAGGCAGGTCTGAGGTTGGCTAGCCATAAAAACCACAAGCTTCTGCTCACCGACCGGGGAAGCTCGTCTGCGTCGGGAGCCTCCAGCTTGAACTTCTTGCCATCCTTGCCTGTTAAGAAGTCGGTTTCTGGGTTGAACTTAAGGGTTCCCGCAATGGCCAGAGCTGTGACAATCTGAAATGGAGGAGGTCGATTTGCTGGTTAGCACAACCACCTACGCCTATCTCTGCACCTCTTCTTCTTTTAAATTATTTTTACTGCTGTTCTGTGTGRACGTGCATACGATACATGTGTATGCATATACATACCAGAGTGTCCATGCTGGGTCAGAGAACTAGTTAATTTTCTCTTCCTACTTCTATGTAGGGGCTCTGGGCAATGAACTCAGGTCTCTTAAGGTTATGTGTGGTAAACACGTTTGTCTGCTGAGTCATCTTGATGACCTTCCAAGGTCTCATAATGAACCTCTGCCGTTTGGCTAGGCTAACAAGCTCTAAGGATTTTTGTTTTTGTTTTAATGTGGATGTTGGGAAGTCAAACTCAGATCCTCATACATGTGCAGCAAGTACTTCACCAACGGACCCATGTCCCCCTCTCTAGGCCTCTCATATGAGGCCAGAGCTGCAGGGCTACCTGTGGGACCACGAGCCACCAGCCTGCAGAGTACTCACGGTCCCAAAGCTTTCTGTCTTTCTTTCTGTTAAAGAATTATGTATATGAGCACACTGTAGCTGTCTTTAGACACAGCAGAAGAGTATATCAGATCCCATTACAGATGGCTGAGAGTCACCATGTGGTTGCTGGGATTTGAACTCAGGACCTTCGGAAGAGCAGTCAGTGCTCTTAACTGCTGAGAACCCAAGGGGTTCTGAAATAGCTGCCAGGGTGAACTCATTGTCTGCCCTAGGCTAGGCCAGTACTAGGTACTTTCCTGTTCCTTGCAGGTGTCTGGGACAGATGAGGAGACCCAGCACACAAATACTTCAGTGCACAAAATATTCTTGCTTGCCAGCAAATGAAGAGTACAGAACCACTTCCTCACCAAGCAGCGAGAACTTTTTGCACTCAGTGAAGTCAAGAGACTGGCCCTGTGCGAGTGAAGGTTGAGGTAGAACACCCATGCTAAGATGGTGGTGCCTAAGATGTGTCAGCTGACTCAGTGCCCACAGTAATTAATAGGAAAGGCACAGTTTTACTGAACTCAAAAACTAGAGCTGGAGACATGCCTGTGGTCTCAGCCACTCTCAAGGGAAGGGACAGGAAATGAGATCAGAGGGGCAAAGAACTCCAAGCCCTTCTTTCAGACCCTTCTCACATGACCCTCAAGATGAATAAGTGACCAAGCTCATGTAGTTAGGAGAGCGAGGACCTATCCCAGGCAGTGCAATTCCATAGTCCATACATCTACTAACTGTGCTAAACACCTCAAGAGCTGAGGAGACACAGCAGGAATCACCAAGTCTGTGTGAGGTTTGATGACTGACAAAGTCTCTTGACTTCCCTTGTGATAACTCAAGTTAGGTGTGTCTGCTGAGGGGTAGGGGCTRATAGGAGAGGCTGAAGTGCTTGACAGTTCATTTCTGTACTCTCCCCCAGGCTCTCCCCTCTACAAGCGAGGAGGAGTGCGCAAGCAGCTTTCTTGGCTCTCCCTAGTCACTGCCCTCTGCAGCAAACACGGGGAGTCCTCCCCCCCCCCCTTTTCCTAGTCGCTACAAGGAGACTCAGATGCCAGCTCTGGCAAAGACACTGGCACCTAGAAGACCAACTCTGCCAGATAACCAGGTGCAGTTGGTGTCTGTCCTAGGGGTAGAGAGATTAGAGTCCCTCGCTTAAATCATAGAAAAAAAAAAAAAGACAATTRGAGGTCACAGACAGTTATAGCCAGCCATAAAGCTAGTACCAATAGATCCACTAAAGAAAACCTCTAGGTCAGAAGAATCCCTTTCAGCAGCATAGTTCTGCCCTGCCAAATGGTATCGTGTCTGAATTATGACTCACCCTAACTCACCTCTACTCCCCCTTCGCCATAAACCTTCAAAGAATTCCTAACTAYTCTAACCATTCTGTATGTGAGTGCTCACTATTTAAGCTCAAGGTCACACTCTGGGCCTATGTCTGTGACGGTCTGTGATCCGAGTCAAGACTCGAAATAAAGACTCTTATGTTACATTACAGYGGACTCTGCAGTTCTTGAGCTCTCCTGGGTTTCCCTYAGAATGGGGCATTACAAGGCTAATTGTTCTTTGTACTCTCTGGGACTTCCTATAATGCCAACCCTAAGCAGCCATCTCCCCGCCCTTTCCTCTGACCCACCAGGAACAGGACCCCCAAGGTGGTCAGGCTAACACCTGGCCAGGTAGACTCACCTCTGGRGATGTGACAAAGGCATGGGTTTCAGGGTTTGCATCATTTCGGCCTGTGAAGTTCCTGTTGTAGGAGGTGACAATTGTATTCTTCTCTCCTTTCTTGATGTCTTTTCTGCCAGGGCAGAGGGGATAGGATTAGATGCCTAGCCTTGTGACATGGGCTGTCCGGAGGCCAGTTTGTCTGGTTTCTCATGACGAGGGGAATGGCAAGGCCCTGAAAACAGTCCTCAGAGGGACCCAAGCACACTGCACAGGGCACGACCTCAAGCCCCCAGGTCTCATCTGAGGGTATGCAGAAGAGGCACAGGCAGACTGAGGCCTRAGTCTCCTCACAGGCAGCTGCCTGCTCTCAAAAGGCTTCATCAGAGCCACCACAGCTTGGCTTTTAGGATGCAGCCTTCTTGGCTTCTTCCTGCCAGACAGGACTCAGTTTCCGGCCACTCAGGGCTTCTGTAAGGCTCTTCTGAGTGCCCATCCATGTCTGACCAGGACTTCTAAAGTGTGGCAGTGCTGGAACCAGAAGCCTTAGGCTGAGTCTTCTCTCCACTATTTCCTTTTTTTTTAAAAGATTTATTTGTGAGTACATTGTCGTTCTCTTCAGACACACCAGTAAAGGGCACCAGATCCCATTACAGATGGTTGTGAACCACCATGTGGTTGCTGGGAAYTRAACTCATGACCTCTGGAAGAGCAGTCAGTGCCCTTAACCACTGAGCCATCTCTCCAGCCCCCCACTATTACTTTTAACCAAGGCGCTAGAGGCTGTTCTCTCAGGATGCACTGCTTACCTGTCCCACTGGCCGATGCAAGGGCCACAGGCATTGGCCAAAACGACTCCACCCACATCCCTTAGGATCTGTGCCTATAGAGGATAAAGACGGCAGAACACTGTCAGGGCCAGGTAAGGCAGCAGCCTGGAGGACGAGAGGCTGTGCCTGCATTGCCTTAGCCCAACAGGCCGTAGCTTGTGCCATCCTGGCACACATCAGCAGGCATGGTGGGAAGGCAGGGGCAGGGGCAGGGGCAGGTGAGCACTCACATAGCCATCCCGCTCAATAGTGGCACGGATCTGCTCAGAGCCTGGGGTGATGGTGAACTGGGACTTGCACTTGAGTCCRTGGGCCAGTGCTTGCTTAGCCACAGCTGCTGATCGTCCCATGTCCTCGTAGCTTGAATTGGTGCAGCTGCCAATCAAACCTGGTATATGGTAGGGTCAAAGGTCAGGAGATAGTAACCAGAAGTCTCCATCTGACCTGGGACAAAAAGATCACCAACTGATCTGGCACAGAGATTATTTCTAATAGACATGTTGGGAGCAACCTAATATCAGCAATAAAGAAGGCTACTCAGAACCCAGTCACTCAYAGTCACTGAYCATGACACTTCATAGGCCATACTGTACCCATTTTCACACAGATTTGTTCAAATGTGTAAGAACACATAAAACTCCAAAGGCTGTTTTGAGACAGGGTTGCACAGGTTGACCTTGAACACCTGATCTTCCTGCCTCACCCATCTGAATGCTAGGATTGTAAGCATGCATCCTACTGAAGGCGAATACTAACACACTCACAGTGATTATTGCTTAATGGAAGCTGATAGGCTAACTCTTTTATATTTTCTAGGATTTTCTGTTCTCTGCTTGCTTTATTTATTTATTTATTTATTTATTTATTTAATTTATTTATTTTTATTTTTATTTATTTATTTTTTTTTTGGTTTTTCGAGACAGGGTTTCTCTGTGTAGCCCTGACTGTCCTGGAACTCACTCTGTAGACCAGGCTGGCCTCGAACTCAGAAATCCGCTTGCCTCTGCCTCCCAAGTGCTGGGATTAAAGGCGTGTGCCACCACTGCCCGGCTCTGCTTGCTTTTTAATTTGAGCAACAAAGATCTTTAAAAACCTTTGTTAAGGGCTGGAGAGATGGCTCAGTGGTTAAGAGCACTGACTTTTCTTCCAGGGGATCTGAGTTTAATTCCTGGCAACCACATGGTGGCTCACAACCGTCTGTAATGAGATCTAATGCCCTCTTCTGGTGTGTCTGAAGTCAGCTACAGTGTACTCACATAAAATAAGTAAATCTTCAAAAAAAAAAAAAAAAGTTCAGTAGAACCAAATGATCTTATACTGTCTATTTATATCAAGTTTCTCTTAGCAGTACAGCAATTTCTTAGTGTCTTATATAGTCTTGGCTGGCCTTGAACTCATAAAGACTGAGTTGTTCGGCCTCCTGGTGCTGGGGTTAAAGGCATGTACCACCATGCCTGGCTAGCGTTTTTTGTTTTTGTTTTCCTCTTCCTTTCTATTATTAGACACTAAAGAAAGCTCTTCTCACTCTTAGAAGGGAAAACCCGATTATCACTCCTGACTAGATGGGGAACCAGACTTGCTTTTYGAAGTCTCCCTTCTTAGTTGAGAAGATGATTAGCAGGAGGCACATGTGTGTTTATGCTGAAAATGATTTCCTTCTGTTCATCCGGAGCCCGAGTGTAGTGGACCACACTGTGTTCCATCTGGTCACTCTACGTGCCCCTTCTTCTCAGCAGTGACATTGTTGAGTCAGTGACAGTGTGACAATGTGAGTCTTCCGATGGGCAGTGAGCTGCTTCTTCTCTTCTCTGCTTTGTGTTTGGAGGCAGCTTTGATGCAGCAGAGCTCAGGCTCACACCGGGCCCCGTGGCCTCAGGTCAGAGACTGCCAGTGCTCTGGACACTCAGGCTGAGCTACAGTACAGTGGGCCAGTGTGTGACGTGTTCAGACAGCAGCATGGCGGATGATCTGTGTAGATGTACAGAGGTACATTTACATAGACATGTGTGTGTTCGTGTATACAGTGACACAGGAACACTCTCAAGGACTATTTCTGGTTCAGAGTCAGAGTTAGAGGTATTTTAAAACTCTTCGTGTGAAGTACAATAAACGTGTTCTTTCTATGCCAAGCATGGGTGATACCTGAATAATCAGACCTCCTGCAGAGCGCCTGTCCCAGGAAGTGTCATGAAGGTGGGTGTCCCCAGACACCTACCAACCCGATACAATGGAGCACTCACCTACTCTGATGTCCAGAGGCCAGCCTTCCTTCTCTGCTACAGTGCCCACGTCTGCCACTGGGTGGGCCAAGTCAGGGGTGAAGGGCCCGTTGATATGTGGCTTTAGCTAAGAAGACAGGCAAGGAGCAGAGACAGGAATAGAGTGGGTAGGGGTTCCTCACAGATCCTCCATTTCTACAGAAGGAACCAGCTTCTTTCTGCAGGGCTCAAACTTTGTCACAGGAGACAAGTGGGCAATAGGTTGGGGCCACACAACACTTGGAGTCCCCCAGCCTTATCAGACTGTTTCATCTCCACATGGTACACCCAGGAACTGAAGGTTAGAGTGATGGGCCTCCTTCAGGTCACAAGGAGATGACAGAGGTACAGAAGCAATCTGAGCCATCTGCCGTCTGGGTCCATCTTCTCTGAACTACATTGCTTTTGAAGGAGCTGGGCCTGATGTTGAGGACTGAATTTCCAGCTACTTGAGAGACTGAGGCAGGAGGACTGCAAGGTAAAGTCCACCTGGGTTAGTTAACAAAGTTAGTTCCAGGAAAGCATGAGGAACTTAGTGGACCTTCTTAAAAAGAAGACGTAGCCGGGCATTGGTGGCACACACCGTTAATTCCAGCACTCAGGAAGCAGAGGCCTGCCAGCTCTGAGTTTGAGGCCAGCCTGGTCTATAGAGCAAGCTCTAGAACAGCAAGAGTTACACAGAGAAACTATGTCTCAAAACAACAACAACAAAACAAACAAACAATAACCAAAACAAAAATAAAAGAGAGGGCTGGGGACACAGGCGTGTCCTACGGGTTGGGATAGACCAGAAGTGTTCCTGCTGGAATCTTCTGACAGAGCATGAGGAATGACTAACAAACACAGCGTGCACAGCAGAGCGCCTGCCACACAGACACCAACACAGCAGACTGTTACTACAGGAATTAACCCGTGTCACTCACACCCACCTTAGGTCCCACACTTGGTGCAACGAGGCCTACAGAGTTGGATCARCTTGCACAGACCCACAGAGCCAAGGCTGGCACTGAACAGCCTGGCTTCTGTTTGCCCAGGAGCCCTTTCTCGGCTCTGCAGGCGTCAGGATGCTAACTCATTGCAGCTTGTCCTAAGAACTCAAAGTGAGCCCCCAGGGCAAGACCTTGGCCTCCACTAAAGTCGGGCAGTGGCAAATGCACACCCATGTCAGACTGGCTTTCCCCATAGCTGAATGTCATGTCCTTCTGTCTGCATCCAATTCCTGCCTGGTTTAGGCCCTAGGAACTAAGGGCCAACTGCTTCTCGCCCAGTGCCAAAAATAAAAGCCCCATCCTCAGCAGTCCCCCAAACTCTCCTTCTCCGCTCACCTCATTGAGGTTAATTTCAATCACTTGGTCATACTGGCAGCCGGGGTCAGGCACTAAGTGATCCTTGAATTCTTCTGCTAGATTGGCAATATCTGAAATTCACAAGAGAAAAGAATGAAAGGAACTGGTTTTAAGAATTTGTTTATTTATCCACTTGAGCCAGATACCTGCCACTTACCAAATAGCAGGTTCCAAACAGTAACTAAGTCAACAGAGGGACAAATCCAACAGCACAAAATGCTGCCCCTGTGCACCAGGAGCTCAGCCTCTGCAAGAGGCTGTCAGTGAGCCAAGGATGAGAAGCCATGAGAAACACAGGATATGGAAAAAGTACTGGGGTTACAAGCACGCTCTACCACACACTGTGAGAATCAGAAATTTTCTCCCCCAATACAGAGTTTCTCTGTATAGTTCTGGCTGCCCCCGAACTCACTCTGTAGACCATGTTGGCCTTGAGCTCAGAGAGCTACCTCCCTTTGCCTCCCCAGGGCTAGGTTTAAAGGCATGTTCCCCTGCTCACTGGTAAGAGTGGATTTTTAAGAAGATAAAAAGAGAGAAGGGTAGTCCAGGGAGGACCCAGGAGGCTCTCAGCCTCCCAGGGCCTCTAAGCTCTAGTACCTACCCATTCGTCTACACTCCTGCCTTACCAGGTTCTAACCCTTTATTTCCTTGTTTGAGCCTCAAAGAAACCTACAAGAAGCTTGAAAGTTGTTGGGGGAAGCTGGGAAGTTCCCTCAATCAGAGAGCAGCTACACAGAAGAGACCCATGTCACTTCCAGAGCTTCCTGTAGGAGTCACACACTTGTCATCTACCTGCAGGGACTTCTGGGCCTCTGCATGCAGCCAGCCTAGGGACACCAGGCTAAGTGCCCATGCCTTCAGGACAGAGTACAGCACAGCCATGTGCTCCCCCGCCCCTAGGCGCTCACCTGCTCGGCCTGTCTTGCTCAGGTACTTTTTCATCCTGTGGTTGTATGGGAACACTGATGTAGTGGCCCCAATTTCTGCACCCATGTTGCAGATTGTTGCCATGCCTGTGGAAAAACAGAGCCAAAGCATGAGGCTCCTGGGCAGCTAGGTGTGGGCCCTAGCACCTGCCAGGTGGGCACACGGCTCTTCGTGCAGTGAGCTGCATCACTTCCTTCCTGACCTAGAAGGCCACCTAGTCGCAACAGGTCCCATCCCTCAAAGCCCAGAGCCTGTGAAGAGATCTCAGCCTTCACCAGCAGAATTCTAG
Organism: Apodemus speciosus; assembly: GCA_002335545.1. Taxonomy (NCBI): domain Eukaryota; kingdom Metazoa; phylum Chordata; class Mammalia; order Rodentia; family Muridae; genus Apodemus; species Apodemus speciosus. The sequence goes on from BDUI01017169.1 coordinate 35,974, forward strand.
CTCAAAGTCTAGCTTTCCTACTAAGCAGAGCACATAGCCCTTGGTACTGAATGAGGACATGGCCAGCCACTGCTTAGAGTGYTTCAAGATCATTATAAAGAAATAAATACTGGCACTCGATTTAGGTCTTGGTCTATTTGCCTGGAATTCTGCCCTCTCTCAGTCACACCAGGGTACTACGTAAATAGTTTTTGGAGTTTGAACAATAAGAATGAAACAAATTGGGTACAGAACATATGCCTGTGGTCGTAGCTACTTGGGAAGTACAGATATGAGGGCTGTGTTAACTCAGGAGGTTTCTGTTTTTTGTTTTTGTTTTTTKGTTTGTTTTTTTGAGACAGGGTTTCTCTGTGTAGCCCTGGCTGCCCTGGAACTCACTGTAGGCCAGGCTGATCTTGAACTCAGATCTGCCTGCCTCTGCCTCCCGAGTGCTGGGATTTTATAGTAGTTTTCAGTTGTTCCGTGAGTTCAGCAGGTTGTTTCAAGCCTGCCCTCCCTCTGCGTATCTATTCTCAGCTCACGGTTTGCAGCCTCTGGGGAAGACCACTTTACTGCTTCAGGTCCATGAGCTGCAGCCCAGAGGTAGAGACACTGTGGGGCTGCCATCCTCACCAGTGCAGGAGATGGAGTCGACACCAGGTCCATGGTATTCCACAATAGCTCCTGTGCCGCCTTTCACCGTGAGGATACCTGCCACTTTCAGGATCACATCTTTGGGTGAGGTCCAACCAGAGAGGGTGCCTGTCAGCTTCACACCAATCACCTGAAACAGCGGGCTAGACAAGTACAGGCACTACACACCGGGTTCCAGGGAGGAGCCACACAGTGGGCTTCTAGTCCCTTGTATTCTTCTCCAGCCCTGCTCCTCACAAAGGACAGGCTAGCCTGGCGCTTCCACCCCGGCCCCACAGTTCCTTATGTAGACCCACCCGCCTCCCTTCTAGCTAGGCTAGAGCAAGTTTCCCCTTCCCCTCACCTTGGGACACTTCAGCTCCCAGGGGATCCCAGCCATGACATCCACAGCATCAGCACCCCCTACTCCAATGCAGATGCCTCCCAGGCCACCACCATTGGGGGTGTGGGAGTCAGTGCCAATCAGAAGAACTCCAGGGTATGCATAGTTTTCTAGAATGATCTGAAAAATAACCAAAGCTCTTAAGCTTACAAGTCTTCACAACAGAACTACCCCACTGACACCAGGCTACCCCACTGACACCAGGCCTCCCAGCCGTGCCCAGGCATTTGTCAAGTATGGGGTAGGGGCAGCCTCATTTAGGCTACACCTACCTGTCCAGGTGGCCGACTCATGAATAGCTTTAATAGTCTCTACTGTGTGACTTGGGTCTGTAACTGCCTCCCCGTGCCTCAGTCTCCATATCTACAGTAATAAAGTACTCGGGTCATCTTAACCTCAGGATGTGGAAAGAACTGGACAAATTGGCATATCAGAATGTGTCCTGTGATGGCCTGGAAAAAGCTCCTGACAGATTCTCAGCCCTGGGATGTGAACTGCCCAGGGTAGGTGGTCCACCGTCCAGGCTTCTCCTCAGGGTAGCCGGTTCTGTCAGGAACCATCCCCACAGGGTACTTACATAAGCACCAAGAAGCCAGGAGCCCTGCAGTTTTGAGCAGTCCGCAGCCTGCCTCCCAGGGCTTCACCCTGGGGGCATGACTGTGTAGCAGGGCTGCTCTATCCAAAGCCCCTCCTAGCTGTGAAGGCTCTCTAGAACACTGGGTAAGAAAGAAAGCAGGGGCAGTAGCCCACATCAGTTCTATCCAAGCTTCAGGTCCCTCCAAGGTGCTAGATTCATGGGAAGGAAGGTACTGCTGGGCTAGGTGTCCAGCCCACACTGCGCCTGCATTTTTGCCCCCCCCCCCCACTAGTTTTGTGAGGTCTTGGCGGACCCTTAACCTCCCGAGGCTTTAGCTTCGTCTTCTACACTAACAGCTGCCATCTCGCCAGACCACCGTGATGACTGAATTACAGACATCATGTCATTCAGCTGGGAGAGGCAATATTTTATTATTTTGCAAGAAGATCCTTCACCTGGGGTTCTGCCTGGTGAAAGGTGAAATCAGCCCATTCCTGGACACTAGGAAGAACATGGGTGAGGAGCGATGTGAGAGGCTCTACAACTATCAGCAGTGAATGTGGACAGGGTCCCTAGGCTGTCACAGAAACCCAAGTCTCCACAGGAGGCGGGGCATCTACCCATGGACCTAGCATGGCATGAAGGGCCTTCCTCCACCTGTAGCATCCGGATGGACAGAGCTGGTCAGTAYCACTATTCCCTCCCTCTCTTTCACTTGTCTCAGCCATGTGAAAGGATGTGGGAGTAGCAATCCCTAAAGATCCACAGGCTAAGAAGTAACTCATGAAGGTGAGTTACACAGAATTCATGGTGGGGAGCTTGGCGGCCACACATGTAGTTACCGTCCAGGAGGAGAGGTTAACGTGGATCTAAGGACTACAGTGCTCTCAGCCTTGTGTAAACTGTCTAATGTTGGTGTCTAGCATCACAACACACCAGCTACAACAATGACCTCACCAATCTATGAATGTTGCTAGGTAAATGGGTTAAGGGTTGAGAAATATATTTTGTTTGTCTGTTATGAGACAGAGTCCTGAACTTGGGAACCTCCTCCTTCAGCTCCTAAGTGCTGAAATTATAGGCATACACCATCACACCCAGCTGAACATTTATAACATCACATTAGAAATTCAACCATCTACATACAAACACTGAGGCCCAATTCTGTAGTCACCTGGCCCTGTCCTCAGTGACATAATCCCTGTGCCTACGCAGCTCATGATATAGTGGCACAGGCTGTGGGAAGAGCAGAGGGATGTGTGTGTGTGTGTGTGTGTGTG
>BDUI01017170.1:19790-29841 GCA_002335545.1 Apodemus speciosus
CCAAGACAAGGGAGGCAGTACCAGGAGAGACAGGTAGAGCCAAAGGGCCATGTCAGGGAATAGAAATGTGGAAAGTAGTATAGAAACCTAAGACATTAGAAGCCTCCTAAAATATAGACAATTAAGAAGGGAACTAATGACATCTCCAAATAATGGGAGAAACAGAGCCCCATCTAGACAGGTCTTCTTACCTATTGAAGCTTCCAGTATTAGGGTTTGGTAACACCTAATTCATTTGTTAGCCAAAGGGAYTYCATGACAACTGCCAAACAATCCAGGCTGCCATCAATAGTATAGGTTTTTCTCCACAAACTGACAGTAGGCCCCCTTCCTGAAGACAAGGCCTACACAAGAAGAAGAATCAGAATGGGCTTAAGATCCAGAGGGAAGGAGACCACCATGAGAAAAGGGCATCTACATCAACATGGGAGTCAGACATATGAATAGGCCTATACAGGTAGAAGTAGACACATACCCTCATCATTAACCCAGATGTAATCTCCAAATAATGACTTACAAATAAATATTTAAAATTTTTCAAGGGAGTTAATCTAGAGAAACATCTACTCTTTTTTTCTTATTTTATTTCAGATCACCTAAAATACTAAATATCTATGTGTCCACTCTGATGATTGGAAATTGTATTGCCGTTATGTAAGCAATCTTGATTCAATATGTCCCTGTAAATGTAACCRACATTTTTATAAATAATTGACAGTGTTGTTACTAACGTTTGATAGTTTGACTAATAAATGCCACTCATAGATCAATATAGTTGAACAATGGGTTTCTAGTTGGTGACAACTTTTGGAGAGTTATGAATCTTTAGTTGTGGCAGCCTTGCAGAAGAAGTTACATTAATTTGGATTGGCTTGGAGAGTTTATATATTCACCCCACTTTTAGTTTTCTATCTTAACTTCCTGCTCTAATTAGAGATGTGCTCTCTTTTAAACTTCTTATTGTCATTTCTCCCTTACTATTATGAGCCCTGCCCCTCTAAAACCATAAGCCCAAATAAACTAATGTTCCTTGAGATGCTTCAGCTCATGTTATTTTAGCACAGAAACAGAAAATTAATACTACCAATCTGTTGGTTGACATTTTGTCCCCTTAACAGTGTCCTTTGCCTTACAGAAGCTTTGCAATTTTATGAGGTCCCATTTGTCAATGCTTGATCTTAGAGTATAAGCCRTTTGTGTTCTGTTCAGGAAATTTTCCCCTCTGTCCATATGTTTGAGGCTCTTCCCCACTTTCTCCTCTATGAGTTTTAGTGGATCTAGTTTCATGTGGAGGTCCTCGATCCACTTGGAGCTTTGTACAAGGAGATAAGAATATTTGATTAGCATTTTTCTACAGTGACAGCCAGTTCAACCAGCATCATATGTTGAAAATGCTGTCTTTTTCCACTGGATGTTTTTAGCTCTTTGTCAAATATCAAGTGACCATAGATGTGTGGGTTCATTTCTGGGTCTTGAATTCTATTCCACTGATCTTCCTGCCTTTCTCTGTACCAATACCATACAGTTTTGATCACTGTTGCTCTGTAATACGGCATGAGGTTTAGTGATGGTGATTCCCCTAGAAGTTCTTTTATTGTTGAGAATAGTTTTTCCTGTCCTGCATTTTTTTTTTGTTATTTCAAATGAATTTGCAAATTGCTTTTTCTAACTCTATGAAGAATTAATTGGGAATTTTTTTTGGGGGGGGGATTGCATTAAATCTGTACTATATTAATCCTGTCAATCCATGAGCATGGGAGACATCTTCTGAGACATTCTTTGACTTCTTTTTTAAGAGACTTTAAGTTCTTGTCATACAGAACTTTCACTGCTTAGTTAGAGTCTCACCAAGGCATTTTATATTATTTATGAATATTTTGAAGGGTGTACAGAGSTAAAGAAAGAATTTTCAACTGAAGAATATTGAATAGCCAAGAAGCACCTAAAGAAATGTTCAACATCCTTAGTCATCAGGGAAATGCAAATCAAAAAAATTCTGAGATTCTCCCTCACACGGTCAGAATGGCTAAGATCAAAAACTCAAGTGACAGCTGATGCTACTGAGGATGTGGAGAAAGAGGTACACTCTATTGCTGGTGGGATTGCAAGCTGGTAATACCACTCTGGAAATCAGTTTCATGGCTCCTCAGAAAATTGGACAATGTACTACATGAGGACCTAGCTATACCACTCCTGGGTATATATCCAGAATATGCTCCTACATGTAATAAGGACACATGCTTCACTATGTTCATAACAGCCTTATTTATAATAGACAGACACTGGAAAGAACCCTGATGTCTCTCAACAGAAGAATGGATAATGAAAATGTGGTACATTTCCACAATGGAGTATTATTTGGCTATTAAAAACAATGAATTCATGAAATTCTTAGCCAAATGGATGGAACTAGAAAATATCGTCCTGAGTATGGTAAACCAATCACAAAAGAACACACATGGTGTGCACTCACTGATAAGTGGATATTAGCCCAAAAGCTCCTAATACCCAAGGTACAATTTACAGACCACATGATACTCAAGATACCAAAGTGCGGGTGCTTCAGTTCTTTTGAAAAAGGGAACAAAATACTCACAGGAACCAATCTGAAAATAAAGTGTAGAGCAGAGACTGAAGGAAAGGCCATCCAGAGACTATCCCACCTGGGGATTCATCACATATATAGTCACTAAACCCCAACAGGATTGTTGATGCCAAGAAATACTTGCTGAAGGGAGCCTGATATGGCTGTCTCCTGAGAGGCCCTGCGAGAGCCTTATAAATACATTGTGGATGCTCTCATTGGACTGAGCACAGGGTTCCCAGTGGAGGAGTTAGAGAAAGGACTGAAGGAACCGAAGGGGTTTGCAACCACATAGGAAGAACAATATCAACCAACCAGACCTCCCAGAGCTCCCAGGGACTAAGCCGTTAACCAAGGAGTACACATGGCCCCAGCTGCATGTGAAGCAGAGGACAGCCTTGTCAGGCATCAATGGGAGGAGAGGTCCTTGGTCCTATGAAGGCACAATAGATGCCCCAATATAGAGATACATCCTCATAGAAGCAGGGGGAGGGAGGATAGGATAGGTGTTTCCAGGAGCGGGGGCCGGGGGGGGGACCAGGAAAGGCAATGTAAGTTTACATTTGAAATGTAAATAAAGAAAATATCTAATAAAAATTGATAAAAAAGAAAAGTGATAATACATTAGRCAAAAGCTAGAATCCGTTGTGTTGTAAGATTTTTAAACAATTAGGAAAGACGGTTTTAATTAAGTCRTTCAAAGTTTCTTTTCTGTTTCCTCATAAAGGAGAAAGAGTAATATAGATATTAATTACAGTGATTTTTAAACAGTAAACATAGAAATAAATTCAATTCTGCTCATATTCTTTACTTTAAGATAGCAACAAGAAGCTGAACAAAAGTGTTTCAATAAGAAAATAGGTTTAAATGAATTAAAACACTAGTGTCTTTAAAATAATAATAAAAATTTATAGCARGTATTTTAAGGAAATATAAAATATTGTGCCAAATTTAGAATTAACCTTGTTAATATTAAAAATTAACACTGTAATTGTTAAAACTTTTCTCTCTACTATATAGCTAAGCAAATCTTAGGTTTTGCTATGGCTGAGACAAAGCCTGCGACCTGCTATTTACTAGGTCTTTACCCTTTCTRKACTTAAGGAGAAATACAAAACATACCAAGAAGGATTCTGAGCTTGTGAGGAATATGCATTTTTGCATCCAAYATGGACATCAATACTGTCTACTTAGGGCTCCTAGCATTTCCATTTCATTGGACTAAGCAGTAACTAATCAGAAAATTATCCTATCCCTAAAACATATCAAGCAAGAAAACCATTGGAGTTAGTAATAAGAAGCCAGAATRAAATCAGGTCTTTCAGTCATGATTCTTTACTAGTAAAGAGAAAGATAAATTAATTCACAAAATTGTACAGCTATGAGCTGGATAATAGTATTTTTCTAGAATAAAATATGACACTCAATGATATTAATGAGAACTGAGGGGACAAACCGAGTGCTGCATTAAAGCCTTTTCCTCAAAAGTCATCTGTAAGAGATGCAAACTGAGGAGGAACTGAGGAGGAAGCAAAGATTTTTCTTAGAAAATAATGACAGGTTTGTTGTGATCACAAATGACCAATTTTAGTAACCACTGAATTTAATTAAATGGAATATTTTCATTTAAGCCAAGCTAATTGAAAGAGAACCTTTACACTTGCAGTGAGCATAGTTTTTTTTCTATCAAACAAACATCAATAATGATATGCCATTATTACTGAGTTCTTGAGTGTTTTATTATTGATTTTTGACAGTAATAATGTTTTTCTATTAATAACCTTCAAAAAATTAAAGTCTTAATCTTAACATTTCCATTTATCATAGACTAATTATATTTATAAAACAACCATTAGGGTAATGGGTTCTCATTTAACTAAGAATATTATTATCCTTGTTCCAAAAATGAATGCACATTTTYGGCATGAATAATGAAAATATTATGTTACTATGTTTACTAAAAAAGTGCAATGGACTTTCCTCAAAATAGAACTGTCAAGATGGAATTATTATTCATTTAAATGGTTATATCTTGATAAGACAATATGAGTAAGAGATGTCCAATAATTAGCTTTTTAAAATATGTAACAACTTTCATAAATTAACCTTTCACATTCTCAAAGTTGTAGCACATTATCATAGTGAAATGATAATCAGGATCTATCAAAACCAAATCACAAGGTATTAATAAACATTATGATCTTAAGAAAATCATGCTACATTATAGTRACTTAACAAATAAGGAAGACATCCTAAAGTAAAGATACTATTTGAAAATTACACAGGAAAAATACATATTTTAACACTCAATATATTACATTTACTCAGTGAAAACTGAATTTCATCTGTCAAAATGGGTTCAAAAATGTATACTAAACTAACTAAATCCACAGAGATGCAATTGAAATATTTTTTCTTTTACTTTTATTTTCAAAAAAATAAAATAGAAGTTCCCATATTGTATGCAAATTTATAAATATARAGCTGGAAAATATTCTTGAAAATTTCAAAATAACACATAAAAAAGAGCTTCTTATTAAGTAAAAGGACTTATAAGCATGAAAGGCATTCTTTCGTGTCTTTATTAACTGAAGATATTTGTTGTGTTCTACAAGTTCAGATTTCTACAATCATTCAAAATTCTATCTCACAGGATTGTGGAATCGTAAGCATTCAAGTGCAATTCCCTGGAGGACATTCACAAATAGAGATGAAATAGAAGTCGCAAAGCTATAGTGAGGCAGCAGGCACTGGTCACAATAGGAGCCCACGGGCCTTCACAGGCCAAGGGAGCACGGCTAAGTATAGACACTATTGAAAGGGATGACAGTAGGAGTARCCTGGGTARATGTCATTGTTTCTTTGTGCCAAAAACAGCCTCGGGGACAAATGGATGGGCATCCCGACTTCTCTGCAGATCCACTTTCTGAAAAAATAGGCTGTACCTTTACGACTGAGCATAGAATTTAGGAAGCATCCTGMTTCTGGATGTTTAAGCTCTATTCTGGTGCATGTAGAAAAAGAGAGAGGAAGGAAAACTAAAAAGGGCAAACAGAATGAGAAAAATTATTCTTTGTACTCCTAACTTGGAACTGGGAATAGAAAAAAAATTGAGTCAGATACTAGCCTATTTTAAAGCTTCACCCTTGTAAGTAAGATCTTTCCTGTCTACTCTTCATATACATGTTAAGGGAAATGAACAGGATCTAAAGCAAAGTGAAGATAATATATAGATAACACTGTAAAAAGCTTCCAAATCCTTAAAATCAAAACAAAGAACTATATCTAATGAAAGCGATTGACTTCACATAATAAAAGTAGAAGCATCTCTTGCTTGGAAGTCTTCATAATAATAAGTAACACTTTAAAATGGGAGAAGAGAGAAAATGCAAAACCTGGAAAATAATGTATACTGTGTTTTTGGAAACAAATACCTTTTAATATAATCTGTTAAGTCTCTGAAAAATTCATACAATGAATTTCAACCATATTATACCCCTTAATCCAGGTAACTACTCCTTGGTCCTCTCTTATCTCCATATCTTAACTATCAGACTTCACAAATTCAGAACATCTTTTATTAAAATAAGCCATTAGGTCCAATTTGGCCTGTCCATATAAATCTTTGTCTGGGGCCCTCCCTTGGAGCCTGTCAACACAAGAGAAGATTCATTCTTGGAGAAAAAAATGGCCATCCACCAGAATCTATCCATTTTTCATAGTTTTTCAGATCATGGCGTTGTGTTTATTTCTTTTTGTCAGCTTGACACAAACTGGAGTCATCTAGCAAGAGCATTAGGTAAGGAAATTGGCTTGATCCAGCATTGTAGGGGAGTACCAGGACAGAGAAATGGGAGGGAGTGATTGGGGAGTAGGCAGAGGGAAGAGGGCTTATGGGACATATGGTGAGGGGGAAACCGGGAAAGGGGAAAGCATTTGGAAGGTAAACAATATAGAAAAGAAAAAAAAAAAGAAAAAAGAAAAAAAAGGAAAGAAGAATTCACAAAATAAAAAAATCAATGCCAAGCCTGGGGGCATAGTCTCGATTAAGAGTTTATATCTGACTATCTAGGCAGTGCCATCTTGGGCCAGTGGGTTGTATAAGAAAGCAAGCTGAGTGAGTGGTATAAAGCAAGCTAGTTAGTTGGCTTTGTCCTTGACAGCCTTGGCTTCCTTCCTGCTTCCAGGCTCCTAACTTGAGTTCTTGCTCGTCCTCTATTCATGATGCAGTGTAACCACAAGACTTAAGCCAAATTAACCTTTTCTTCCCAAGGTTCTTTTGGTTGTAATTTGGTTATAATCACAACAGTAGAAAGTAAACTAAGAAGGTAACTTGCGAGATAGCCCTCCTCCACTGACTCACAGTGTACCATTTCCAAAGTTATTTTAAACAACAATAAAAATAAACATGTGCAAAGTACCATTAATGAAAATCACTGAATTGATGATAGCATAAACATCATGCTTCTTGATATTGACATGATTATACACGCACAAACAGAAACAGCAATGCAGGCTCTGTTACTACTACTAATAAGATACTCTGATAGAAGCATCTTGGTTTTTGACATGCAAAATATTTTATAAAACACCTGTATATTTTAAATTGATGAAGACAATAGCTTATTCTTATTTATTTATTTATTTTAATGTTATTTAATCTTTTCTTTTAGACCCTAGATTTTATTCCCCTTTTGGCCTACCTTCTGACTGTTCCATATCCCATAACTCCTCTACCCATGTCATATTTATTAATGTTGTAATTCTAGCCTCTAATTGTCTATACAGATTATGTTCAATATAAAGCAAGGCATATATATTAAACTATATCAAACATTTTAGTTTTCATCCTAACTAAATGTTATGCTGATATTAGTTTTATTAAAATTTTTAGAATTTTAATAATTTAGCTTCAAAAATACTTTAAAGAACACTAAAATCAATAGTGATAAAACCACCATTTGTCATTAATCAAGCTCGTGATCACTGTACGGAATCTCTGTTGTCATATGAACAACATCATGTTTGTGAGAAAAAAATTTGCCTCCTGTGAGATGGCATTGTCAATCTCCTGCTGTATCAATGCTCTCAGTACAAGCAGCATCCTATGCACAGGTGATGTTATCATTCACAATTAATGAAGATTCTAAAAGCCTATCCTTTGATCCTTACTTGTATTTAACAACKTTGCCACACATAAGAAAATGTTCCCTTCAATTTAGATTTCACCAATTTGGAATTAGGAAATAATAGCATTGTAGAAAGGACTGAGACATAGGATCCATTACAGAAGGCAGGAAAGGCTTCCTAATTTGAGCTTTGTAGAATACCTCAAGAGCACAATTCTGAGATGCTCCTTGAAGTACCACTATGAATCTTTTCCAGTTTTCATGTGAGCGATATGTTGGTGCCAACTGTTTCAGAGACTTCAGCACAGCACTTTTGGAGACTGATACTGTAGAATGCTATGGTTACCCTTTCAAGCTAAATATCAGACAAGACATGTCAGATTTTAGAATTGTCAAGAAATTCACTAGCCTCTGTTTAGTCTTGATCTATGTTTTGCTATTATTTTTCTAATTATTAAAACCTTTGTATATTTATGCGTATGTCACTTGTCACAGCTTGCTCCTGGAGGGCAAAGAACAACTTTGTAAGTCAGTTCTCTCTCTCCATGTTTGTGTGAATTMTCAGGCCATTATGCATACCTAGCAATCGGAGACATCTTTCTGGCCCATGATTAGATTTTCAAAATGAACACATGGTGAAAAATATTAAAAATTAAATTTCAATATACTTTTTATAAGTTAAAATTTTGTAAGATTTTCATATAGTTTGTAAATGTCATATATTTTGTAATTTATTTAGTAAAAGAACTCATAATTTGGTCACATGCACTAGACACCTGAGTAAGTCTGACTTAAAGAGATGATAGAATAGCCATGGATGGGGGTCAGAGCATTAGGACACGAGTAAAGAACTCAAGGGAAAGGTACTGACCATTATTTCCCTTTCAGTTTTCCAAGAGGAACCTAGCTGAAGACATAAATTATTCAGTCAATATTTACAATAGGCAAAAGGAAAGCTTATAATTGCTAAATATTCTGATAGAGAGGAAAGCTAGTAAAGACAAACATAAATACATACATACACATACATACATACATACATACATACATACATACATACATACATACATACCTACAAGCACAAAACCCCAAACCAACACAAGAGAAACAAATCCTGAGATAAAATTGCAGCTGGAAAGAACTGAATGGGAATCTTTTTTTGTCTGCGACACAGTAGTCATACCACGAAGGCTTGAGACAAAGCATCAGTGGGATTGGGTAGAGGAATGGGAGGGAAGAATAAACATGACTTCATTTGCAGACTTAATGTTATAAATCAATACTAATACTTTCCCAATGTTAGTATCTCAGTTTACATTTCATTGAGTGTTTAGCTAATGACATATAACATCTTCAAATTTCAGTTTGTGATACTCGTGTAATTCTTTTCTAAGTGCCTCTATAAACTCTAGCAACTCTTGTGTCATCGAGACATAGAAATGCTACATCACTACCTTAAGACCTGGATTTTCCCTTACTTCCTCATGAAGCATTGCCTAGTGTCACCACAAAGGTTCCCCTGTGCACAGAAGGCACACTAAATTCACTTTCAGCTATTTAACTTGTTACTAAGACATTTATTTATACAATTTTCTTTTTTACTAAATTATAAATTTCTAATGGAGAAAAGGTTTTGTGTCTATTGTATCTTAGTGGCTGCTTTACTGACAGAAAGGCAAACCAGATGAACTAAAATCAACAGACAAACACAAAATGGGAAGCATCCCAGACTTAACAAGTGTGAAGAGAAGGAAAAGAACTGGGTGCAGCTACAGCTCGCAGCATCTACTCGACGAGCTACATTATTTATTAGTCACTTCTACTGTATAAAAATGTTGGAATGTTTTCTGCTAGGGTCCACAATAAACATTGCTTTYGTAATATTTTYTCATATGATTGGGAAAAGAGCAGCTGTGTCAGAATTTAGAGAATGCTACTCTATAACCATTGTCATTAGTTCTTCAAAAACAGTTCAGTAATTTACGTTTCTACTTGCACAGTGTAGGAGTCCCATCTCCCTCATAAGCACAGCAACATCTATTCCTGCTCTTTTTCTGTGATACTGAGGGTGAGGGTTGATTCCAGTGTGTTTTACTTACATTCTCTTGACARTTATTACACTTCTCAGACAGTTACTGGCCATTTTCATTTCTCTATTCTGTATGCTACTAAAATATTTTCTCTTTCATGTTATTTTCCTTTTTATTTTTCTAGTTTATTTTTTATGATTTCTTTTTGAATTGTGTGTATTTTGATCATATTCCCTCTAACTAAAGCTCTCCCCAATTCACCCCCTCCCATCCCCACCCACTCTTGACTTACTTTGGGGATTCCTTAA
>BDUI01017171.1:21742-33232 GCA_002335545.1 Apodemus speciosus
GTGTACCTTTCCTATTTATTTGACATCACCATCTAAATTACCTATTACTTTGAACACCGAAATGTAATCTATTGGCAAATCTTAGTGGTTGAACCCCAGATCACACCGAGTTGATCCACTTCTCCCCATTCAGTACTGCCAAAACCCTACTCCAGTATTTTGCTCTCTGTAGCAGCTTCCTACTCTATCTTCTGGCCTCCATTCTTGCCTCTGGCCCTCTTTCAGCTCATTCCACGTAGCCAGACTGGTGTTTAAAACATAAACCAAACCGAGTGTGATGCTGTACGCCCTTAGTCCTACTTCCTTTGGGGCTGAGGTGAATCACTGAAGCCCAGAAGTTTGAGATTAGCCTGAGCAACCACTTAGTGAGACTCCAACTCAAACCATAAGATAAACAAAGCACAAGCCTATTATTCTCCTGCCTAACACTGCTCAGTGGCTTCTCGTCATAGGATTAGGTGCTCAGTCCTTTGCCCTCTCAGGTCACTGTCTCCTTGCTTTTTATTTCCCTGTTCCTCCCCCAGACCGGTGGGAATGTTGGCCCTTAGCATTGGTTGGAACACTCAGCCCYGTCCCCACCTCCTGCAGTCCACAGGATTTGCCATTTACAACTGATCTTTGCCCAATTGCCCCTTAACTTCTATCGGTAGTGTTTGACTCCCACTTTTACCTGCAAAGACATACCACCAAAATTCCCTTATTTTGTTATCATCCCCCACTCCCACCCTGAAGAAACTGAATGTTCTCACACAAGTTTTGTTTCCTAGCACAGTACCTGGTACATAGTAAGTAGGTATGCCCAAATAGGAGACTTAAATGAACAAATACAATTCCCCTTTTAATATTATATAATTACATTAATTACATAAGCCAAAACCTGTTATTCTATAAATGTGTCTATTTTTTTTTCTTTCTTTGAATTCCCATACCAAGTGAACATTAGTAAGTGCACAATGTCAGAGTGTGCCCTAGTGTAAATTACCCTCCTCTTTGGCCTTTTCCCTGTAGGTTCTAATCCCATGTCTTATTCTTCAGACCTCAGCCAAAGGTTCGAGCAGTTCAGCTGCTACAGTACCCTTCTCTGCTTCCTTGAGAACGCCCGGGAGTTTTTATTGTTCTCAAGAAAGCTCAGAACTTGCTCTTGTCCAGCATCAGGCTAACAACCCTCTCCYCCTGATTCCTGTCTGCCACCTAGCTGGGTAGCTGTGGCTTTCCGCTTCCAGGACAGTTTTACAACGCGCSGCAATGCAATTGCCTCCTTTAGACTTCAGACGCCTGTGCCCCTTGACTCTGGGAAGCCCACCCAGCCTCGGCCAAGCTCTATCGCAAAGCCCCACATCACCAAGGGCCTGTCTTTCTGAGGTCACACTTGCTTCATAAACACACACTTCTGAATGTCCCGGCCTCTGTAACCTGCCTTCCCGCGAGCCCGCGCCCAGTGACTATTTGCGGAAGGAACGAACAGAGGACTCGCCCAACCATCGCTCGCCCCTTCCCCCGTCGCGGCGCCACGGCAATGACGCATTAAGCTGGCGCCGCGAGAACGGGCGTGTCGGGGCGCCTGCGCGAAGGGGCACGCATGCGCAGAGGCGCGAGCCCGCTGACAGATTCTCGAAGGCGGCGGCGGCGGCGGCGGCCTTGGGCCGCGGGGAATGGGAGTCCCAGGGCCCTGACTGAGCACCGCCCCCCGCCTCCCTGCCGCGACATGGCTCAGGAGAAGATGGAGCTGGACCTGGAACTGCCCGCGGGCACGGGCGCGAGCCCGGCGGAGGGCGGTGGCCCGGGCGGCGGGGGCCTCCGGAGGTCTAACAGCGCCCCCCTGATCCACGGCCTCAGCGACTCCTCGCCGGTGTTCCAGGCCGAGGCGCCCAGCGCCAGGCGGAACAGCACGACGTTCCCGAGCCGCCACGGCCTGCTGCTCCCGGCCTCGCCGGTCCGAATGCACAGCAGCCGCCTGCACCAGATCAAACAGGAGGAGGGCATGGACCTGATCAACCGAGAGACGGTCCACGAGCGCGAGGTGCAGACCGCAATGCAGATAAGCCACTCCTGGGAGGAAAGTTTCAGCCTGAGTGACAACGACGTGGAGAAATCCGCCTCCCCAAAGCGCATCGATTTCATTCCGGTGTCTCCAGCACCGTCACCCACCCGGGGAATTGGGAAGCAGTGTTTTTCACCGTCCTTGCAAAGTTTTGTGAGTAGCAACGGATTGCCTCCAAGTCCTATTCCCAGCCCAACCACCCGATTTACTACCCGGAGAAGCCAGAGTCCCATCAACTGCATTAGACCAAGTGTTCTTGGACCATTGAAAAGAAAATGTGAAATGGAAACTGATTATCAGCCAAAGAGATTTTTCCAGGGCATCACCAACATGCTTTCTTCTGACGTTGCACAGCTGTCAGAGCCCGGTGTGTGTGTATCTTCTGATACCCTGGATGGAAACAGCAGCAGTGCCGGATCTTCCTGTAACTCACCAGCGAAAGTCAGCACTACCACCGACTCTCCTGTGTCGCCTGCCCAAGCAGCCTCTCCCTTTATTCCAGTAGATGAACTTTCCTCAAAGTGACTCACTCGTCTTGAATCCCCCTCCCCCAATGGAGAGAGAAAAAAATCAAGTTAGAGCAAGCACTGAACTTTGTTGATTACGTTGAAGCTGTTTCCTATTTGACTCTTCCCTCTTTTTGGAAATTCCTAAAATGTTATTCTAGAGAATTTCTATGTCAGGTTCCTGCGGACGCCCTTGAATTCAGTGTAGTAATATTTTCAGACTTTTTATCAATAAGTGTGTTGAAGCATACATTTTACGCTGCTAATATGTCTAAATACATATGTTATCCCTTGATTTTTTAAATAATTGAGAGCTCTATTTATTTATGGGATTATTAAGTTCTGATGAAAATATAAATGTTGAATTTCAGTTTAGTAAACTGATGTTTTAAAATTCCATAGTTCATGGTACACTAATTTTTGGTGTTTTCAATGSTTGCTATTTTTCATCTACTGAAGAACTTACCTACTTACAGCTTTAAAAATAATGTTAGTCATATCAGTCCATTGGTTGTCTAGTTTACCCAGAAGCCCTTGGATATTTAATGTCCTAGACAGACAGGTGGATGGGAGAGGAAAAAAAAAACAACAAAAGGAGAAATAACACTTTGCAGCAAATATTTTAAAATCAAGTATATAAAAGTAAATAAGGACATTTTCTAACAATTTTTATAGTAACTCTAGTAAATCACACTAATATAAGTACAAAAAATGAAAAGTTTCTTTTTGAAAACATTTTTAACCAGAAAGTGCATTCTTTTGGGTATAATCCTAAACAAGCAATGGGACAGTGCCATGTAGTGTTAGCTCACTGAGGCAGGCGAAGGCAAGGCTCTTGCTGCCATTTCAGATTTAACACTCGTGACATGTAAATGTGTGGGAAGGACCACTGAGTGTTAGGAGAGCRCCCAGACAGGCAGCACTCTCTCAAGTCTTGAGAGGCTTTAARCTAGCCAGTCTCCATTCTTAAAATTCTTGCTAATGAGAAGCCAGAGCAGCATCTGGCTGCTGTTTTGCTCTGCCCATCTGTCWCCTTCATACTTTTCCCTTGCTCAGGAAGGAAGCAGGAGTTTCCTTGCCAACAGGTCCTTCCCACCTCCCACCTAGCTAGGGCATGGTTAGATAAAGGTACCTCTGACTTGGATTTCTAACAGCGGGATACATCTCTGTAGATGGAGCTATATTAACAGCATTGAAAATGTTAATTAAAGGCCAATGTTGTGCAGGAGGTCAGCGGACAGTCACATCCATARGTCATCAGGTTTTCTTAAAGGTAGAAGTGTGGGGTGCTTTTCTTTTACAATTAAGAAAAACAGCAAATGCTTTTTATATTAGACTTCTTTACAGTACTTCTTCTATCCTAGAAAGGTAAGACAGACAGATTGAATAACAGACCAAAAGGAAAAAGTTAACAAAAACAAAAATCAATACTTTAAGAAAGACTGTGACAAAATTCCTACTTAACGTTTTTGTTAGGTTGTCACCTACAGACTTTAACAAGTATGTGGAATTTTTACAGCTATGAGAATAAATGGAACTGGTCAACTCTTTGACAGTTGCATCAGGGTTCAGTGAAATGACATCAAGGGTAAGACCGTGTCTGTTTAACATATTAGGGTAATAGTCTACTTGGGCTTCCATCCTGATGGTTTCTCAGTTTAAACCTGCATAGCCAGTTTCCCTTTGGGTACCTTGACCTGCTTCTAGAGGAACTTTTAATAGCCTCAAAACAAAATTTACATCCATACTTACTGTGTTCCTGCAGGTCGATGGCATCCCTGCCTCATTTCCTAAACTGGATACCATTGACACATCTGATGGCTTCCAGTTAAATACACTTAACCGCCCCCCCACCCCAGTTCTGTCAGTTCCCCTTGAACTATATTTAAGATCCCACTGCAGATCCTCATGTCTCCAGCCTGAGTCTCACCTCTCTTTTGGCTTGATCTTCACGATTGCTCAAGAGTGATTTTATTATACTATAAACTTGATTTTTTTTTTCATTTTCATATTCAAAAACTGTATCTTTTATAGCCCTTACAGTTTAGGCAGCCCTATATGGTCTTTAGTGGTCTGGTTGTACCCTAAAGTTACTTCAGTCCTCTCAGTACTCAACCTCCCTCCTGCTGCAGATACTAGACTACTTGGTAATTCTTAAATAGACTATATATTCTTACACGTTTACACCTTTAAAATTTGTGTGTGCAAGTGAGCAAGAGTGTGTGTGTGTGTGTGTGTGTGTGTGTGTGTGTGTGTGTGCGCGCGCGTGCGCACATGGAGGTTGGAAAACAGTTTGTGTGAGTTGATTGTCTCTTTTCACAGTGTTGGTTCCAAAGACGGGACTCAGGTCCTCAGTCTTGGCACCAGGAACCAGCTCTCCCCGACTTTGTTTGTTTGTTTGTTTGTTTGTTTGTTTGTTTGTTTGTTTTTCAAGACAGGGTTTCTGTATGCAGCCCWGGCTGTCCCAGAACTCACTCTGTAGACCAGGCTGGCCTCGAACTCAGAAATCCGCCTGCCTCTGCCTCCCAAGTGCTGGGATTAAAGGCGTGCGCCACCACTGCCTGGTTTCCCCCAACTTTTTAATCCACATGAATTTCTACTGAGATCTGTGTATAAACGGATTACGAAATACTTAAGGACTGTATATGTGTATATATTTAAAACCAGAAATATCTGACATTCACTGTGTAAAACTCATTATCTCTCTCTACAGGTAACATCCACTGACAGTTTGGTGTGCACTCTAGAAGATGCGTTGCTCTGCGTTTTCCTGCATATATGTGTATGTAGATGCAGGCACTCAGCATTTCTTGATAAGAAATGGCAGTCTCTCTTCATTTCTTGCACCCCGTGTTTGATCACTCACCAAGTCTTACTGATTTCATCTCCTGGAATCTAACTCCTGGTTTCGATCTCTGCTGCCAGCAAGATCCAGGCTCTTCTACACTTCTTGGGCTTCTCTCCCACTGGGGCTCAGCAGACTCACTCACAGCTGCTGTCTGACGCTTTGCTCAGGGTTAGGCTCCACTCAGGGGCCTCTGAAGGAGAAGAGAAGTCCTTGCCTCCTGCCCTCACTAGCTTGTTTTCCCCTTAGTTATATATGTGGGTGTTTGCCTGCATGTATATCCATGCACCATGTACCTGCCTTGTGCCCAGGGAGGCCAGAAGGGGGCCTCAGATCTGATTCAATGTAACTGGAGTTACAGATGGTTGTGAGCTTCTGTGAGTGCTGGGAATCGAACTTAGGTCCTTTGGAAAAGCAGCCAGTGCTTTTAACCTTTGAGCTATCTCTCCAGCCCCACTTCTGATTTTTAAATGCCCACTATTCGCTCTTATCTACATCCTTTGCCGGGTCACTTTCTACAAGGCCTGGAAGCCTTTGTGTTCCTACGCTGCTGCTTTTCTAGGGATGGTAAATCTTAAAGAAGCTAAGGCTGTAAGAGTCTGTATGGATAACTTACATCACCACAGTAACTTCAACCATTTCTTCTTAGCTYATGGGGACATTTTCTTCCAAAACACATTTTTAAGATACTAGTATTGCCAGTTCTTAAACTTTGACCTAAAACAAATAACAGCACTTAATTAAAAGTCTATTTTGTCATATCTAATAAACCACTGCAATATATTTTCTTTTATTGTGGCTGTTTAAAAATATTATGAATGAAAGAAATCACAATGGTTTCCAAACAAACCCAAGGCTACTAGATGCTGAGACCTTTAAGCTTACTTTAAAGTGCTTGCCCTGTACGAGGACCTGCATCAGATTGCCTTTCAGTAATTCACAATGATTAGGTCAAACTAGWACATAACCCACCTCAAGAGACCACATGAGATAGTTGATAGGAAAGTGTAGTCTGAACTTAGGAAAAGACTGAGCAAGGACACCTGTAGCTGTTGATTTACTTCAGGAGCAGTTTAGGGGTACAGAGGTGTGGAGGAAGACCGTGTGTGAGTGTGTGTGTGTGTGTGTGTGTGTGTGTGTGTGTGTGTGTGTGTGTGTGTGTGTGTGTGTGTGTGTGTGTGCTTCCTTCGGTCTTTAATTAATGAGGAGTGTAGGATATAGGATATAGGATATGAGGAGTAGGGTCAGCAGTGAATGAGATGCTTAGTGACCTGAGAACGTGTAAAGGAGGCGCTGAAGAATGAATGGAAGGCTGACCAGGCCACACTGGATTCCATCTGAATGAGCACAAAGAAGTGGGTTGAATTGACTATGCTTGGGAGTCAGCTCAGTAGGAACTAGTTAAGTGTACTGTGACACAATCATTCCTTGGAAAGTAGAGTAGAATAAGAGGCATTGAGAATGGTCAGAGAAGAGACTAGAAAGTGATGGACTGCCCTGCCTATTCAGGGGCACTTTGGACTGTATTTTTTTCACAGATGGTTTTATTGAGCTAGAAGAGTAGCCCAAAAGGCAAGCTTCCACCTGAATTCCACTTACTCGATAGACATTTGTATCATACTGCTCCCGACAACCAAGATGCAGTTTGTTGACATCTAAGTAATTTTTTTYYCCTGGATAATTGAAGTAGTTTTTATATAACATGTGATGAAATGCTTTCTGTGTATCCAGTATATTTTAGGAGGTAGTTTTCTGTGTGATCATTTTACCATTTACCTGAGATGAATGCTATCCTGGCCCTTGTTTTCTAAATGAGGAAATAGAGGCAGTGTAGTGAGGGCACTTGCTGGGAATCCCAAGTTAGAAGTTGCGCAGTTGCTTACAGTCATCAAGAAGAAACCACAGAGCCAGGTTGCTGTGGTCAGTGGCTACACAGCCCTAACAACGCTGAACAATGAAGAAATATTCGATTGCCAGCTGACATTACTGTGTGCTTCTGAGCAGTTTTTTTCCTCTGTAACTTCCCCTGGATTCATGCCCAGCTCACTGGAAATGCAGGACCCTGCTCCTTCTCTCATGGGTGCTGCTTGCTCCAGAATTTAAAAACCTTGGGTAGTTTCTTCAGTGAAATATGGCTATCAGTGCCTGGCAGCCAAGATTTTCAGCCGACAGTTCTCACAAGACCTTTGCCTTCCTTGGTGGGGAATCATCTAATAAGATAAAATTTTGTCAACAATAATAAAAATGAGTATCTTTATATTATTTACATCTGGAAGGAAGCTCTCAATGTAGCGTTCAGTATGGGCTCAGACACACACACACACACACACACACACACACACACACACTCAAAGTCAAGTTTGTTTTCTCATGTCCCATTTTTAATTTTGCTCTTAGAATTTGGTTCCTTTTTTGTTTTTTCCTGATAATTTGTTTGAGAAGACCCCGTTTCCAGGCCAGCTACGGCACTTGCTAACTGTGTGAGTGCTGCCACTTCTCCTTAAGTCAAATGAAGTATTTATTTAAAATGACAGAGTTCATTGTCGTTATTGGGTTACAGGAGAATATCAGGAAGATTATTCCATCAGAAGTGAAATGCTGGACTGTCTGTAAGCTTCGCATTTTAAACTCACTCGCTATTTGAAATGATGAGAGATATCCAACCCTCCCTCTTAGTTTTTTATTGCTTTGTTTAAATAAATATAAGATGTATTATTCTGTTTAATATATATTCATAGATTTGTTATATTAAATTTAAGTTGATTCAGTTGTTTTTATCTTTACTATTCTGAGGAAGCCAAGACAAGAAGCAACCTGAGGATCCTCTCCTTACTCCTCCACCATTTTTTAAAAGCTATTTTCTACACATTTAATTCTAGCACTCAAGCAGCACAGATCTCTCTGAGTTCAAGGCCAGCCTGATCTACAGAACAGCCAAGACCACACAGAAAAACCCTGACTCAAACAATCAAACAAGAAACAAAAATAAAAAAGGGAGGCAGCTCTAATGTATGTGGTAGCTGTACCCACAATCCTTTTGTTTCTGATTTTTAATTTGTCTTTGTTGAGCTTCTAGAATAAATTCTCATAGCAATATAAAGATCAACTCCTTAGCAAACTCTAAGGCAGCGTGGTTCAAACTAGAACCCCAAGAGCCCATCTCCACTCATCTGTAGGAGGGAGACAGGACACTCTGGTTTCCCTAACCTGACTGCCATCTAGGGCTTAGCTAACCAGGCAGCACTGAAAGACAAGAGTRGAGAAAGAGCTTTTGTGTCCTAGCAAAGCAAGATGGTTGTTTTAGGTAACCATTCTTCTCCCCCACCTCGCTTAAAGGACAAAGAAAGATTTCAGTGTTGCTGTGCACAATCACTGAAACCCGGGTGACAAGTGGCTATTCAGGATCAGTGTCTGCCCCTCCCACTGAGATCTATGAGCTCTCACCGAGGGAGCTGGTTGGTTATTTATTTGTTTGTTTATTTATCTTTAGTATTGGTAAGTGTTGTCTGGAGCTGTCACACTGGACCCTCCTGTGAATAAAGAGACAGCATGGCTTTATTTTTTAAAATTTATTTATTTTATGTATATGAGTACACTGTCCCTGTCTTCAGACACAACAGAAGAGGGCATCAGATCCCATTACAGATGGTTGTGAGCCACCATGTGGTTGCTGGGAATTGAACCCAGGACCTTGGGAAGAACAGTCAGTGCTCTTAACTGCTGAACCATCTCTCCAGCCCCTAGCATGGCTTTCTTGAACGTTTATGTATTCTTCGTTTTTCTTCCTTCAAAATTTAAAGTCAGGCTGTGTTTAAGAATTACTGCAAGTTACTGTCTTGATGTTCTCTGCTTTGAGTCCCTGAAGGAGGGGGTGGTAAATAATGACAATAACTTTAAGAACCAGGTGACTTGGGGTCAAGAATTACAATTTGATCTTGCCATTGGAAAACAAAAACAAAAAAGAAAAAAAAAAAAAACAAACCTCTTGCAACCCCGAGTTAAAATTTCGTACCCTTCTCAAGGTTTCCTTTACCACACTGCTTACTACAGAGATTTCTGGAATCAGCTAGAGTGTGCACCTCTAATGACTGACTACCACTTAATTCTAAGATTAAATCAAAGCAAGCAGGGGGAGAGGCAGCCTCTCCTCCACACAGCCCCTGCATTCCAGGACTGCCCACACAGTTGCCTGTAGATCCTGCTCACACATATGCCTGTGCTTTCTGATAGTGCATCTGTCCTCTCCCTAACAAGACTCTTCCTCCTCCTCCTATTCCTCCTCCTCCTCGTCCTCCTTCTCCACAACAACTGGCCCCTTAACTAACTCCTTAAACCTTACCTAAAGGGCCAGAGTGGTTCTGATGACCCCTGGTTCTCCCAGGGCTCTCTTGGAGGATTGTTTCATAAACAGGACTTCTCCTCGTCAAAAYCACAATGGACTGAATTCTATTTGTGTGTTTCTTTGCTTCTTTCCCCCATACAAAAGTCAGAACTAAGTCTTTTAGTCCCTAAGGCCTGAGCATAGCACATTACTTATCCAAGCATTTTCTAAATGGATGAACTGGTGGATACATGGATAAATGAGAACCCTTTTTTTTGGCTGGTTGGTTATTCTTTTGATTTTGTGATATTTRTGGTGAGATTCTTTTTCTTCCATTAACTGTGACAGGAAGTGATTGGAAAACTGGTTATTAAGCACTTACTCGGGAACACTGTGTCTTTAAGTGAGGAATGCAGTGAGAGTCTTAATGGAAGGAGTCCAGTCACATGGCTGAGCTCTTAACAGCTTCCTAAGAGACCAGAAGTTCATTCATTAAGCCATTTTATGTGAAAACCTATTATGAGCCTCCCACTGGCTCATAGAATATATTAATGTCCCTTAGGATATATTAATGTGAAAAACAGAGCTTCCTTGTCAGCAGGACACACATTTTGTTTATATTCTAACAGGGTGGAGAGAGAATTATGTGTGTACATGTATGTAAAGGGTAACTYACCATGGCTTAAGAACAATGAGGAGGTCTAGGAGGCAGGAATAGAAGTACTTTGAATGAAAGTGAGAACCGTCCCAGGGATCAAGCACAGAAGTCATGTGATCGGTTTTAGGTTTTTGTAAGGAACACTCTTGAAAAGTTGAGAATTGATTTAGGGGAAAGAGCAGGGTAGAAATGGGGCTAATTTGGAAGCTTTCCAGCAGTCTGTATGAGATCTTGATAACCTGGGTAAGGTTGATAGTAGCGGGTAGAGGGGTAGTTGTTCAGTTCTAGATGGATTTTTAAAGGTAGAGCCAACAGATTTTGCTGGCAAGTTTAAGGTGGACAGGAGCAAGGCAGAGAGACCTCGAGAGCAGGTCTGTGGATGTGAGCCTGAGCAACAGAAAGCATCGGGACTGCCATCGACTAAGACTTGGGAATAAACTTGCTAGTGGAGTGTGGAGTGGGCTTATAGCTGGGGCTGTGGAAATGCATACCACTGGTACCCACATTCTGGATGTGATTTTAAGGGGGGGGGTGATCTTTATTAAACATCCGAGCTGGGGTGGGGGTCAAAAGACAAGTTAGATAGCCGGGTCTCAATTTCAGGGAAGAGGATCTTGCAGATACACAGGAGTTATCTGCCTGTGGGTGCATTTAAAGTTGAGATTTAACAAGTCTGCTAAAGGGTTAGGCAGTGGTAAAAAGAATAATAACTAAGCCTTGGGGTACACAATGACACTGGGAGGTCAGGAAGAGAAAGAAAGAGAAGGAGCCATGAGGGAAGTAGGAAAATCAAGAAAGTGTTGCCCCCTGGAAGCCATGGGAAGACATGGGCAGGATTCCTGGTCCTGCCCACTGCAGGAGGTCTCACAGGTAGAGTGAGAAGGAATCACTGAGCTCAGAGACTCAGTGACATGGAGTCATTTCAGTGGAGCCCTTGGGGTGGGACCCTAGTTAGAGGTGGTTGRGGGGAGAAGAACCAGAGTCAGACAGGAGAAAGTCAGACAGGGATAAGTCAGATGGAGGAAAGACAGATGGACAAAAGACAAAGGAAAGAGAAAAAAGATGATCAGATGGAGGAAAGATGATTGGACAAAAGACAGACATAGGAAACTGTCTGAA
>BDUI01017173.1:30984-41234 GCA_002335545.1 Apodemus speciosus
TAGTCTTGGCTGTAATTTGTGTTCTCTTAGAGTCTGTATGACGTCTGCCCAGGATCTTCTAGCTTTCATGGTCTCTGGTGAGAAGTCTGGTATAATTCTGATAGGTCTTCCTTTATATGTTACTTGGCCTTTTTCTCTTACTGCCTTTAATATTCTTTCTTTGTTTAGTACTTTTGGGGTTTTGATTATTATGTGATGGGAGGTATTTCTGTTCTGGTCCAGTCTATTTGGAGTTCTGTAGGCTTCTTGTATATTCATGAGCAACTCTCTCAATAGGATAGGGAAGTTTTCTGCCATAATTTTGTTGAAGATATTTGCTGGCCCTTTATGTTGTAAATCTTCACTCTTATCTATCCTTATAATCCTTAGGTTTGGTCTTCTCATTGTGTCCTGGATTTCCTGGATGTTTTGGGTTACAATCTTTTTGTTTTTTGCATTTTCTTTGACTGTTGAGTCAATGGTTTCTATGGTATCATCGGCATCTGAGATTCTTTCTTCTATCTCTTGTATTCTGTTGTTGATATTTGCATTTATGGCCCCTAATTTCTTCCCAAGGTTTTCTATCTCCTAAGTTGGCTCCCTTTGTGATTTTTTCTACTTCTTTTTTTTAGATCCTGGATAGTTTTGCTCAGTTCCTTCACTGAATTTTTTTGTGTGTGTGTTTTCCTGTATTTATTTAGTAGATTTTTGTGTTTCCTCTTTCATGACTTCTGCTTGTTGACTCAATTTCTTCTGCATTTCTTTAAGTGATTCTTGCTTTTCCTCTTTATTGGTTTCTATCTGTTAACCTATATTCTCCTGAATTTCTTTAAGTGATTTTTGTGTTTCCATTGTAAGGGCTTCTAACTTATTCATGCTCCCCTGTATTTCTTTAAGAGATTTATTTATGTCCATTTTGTGTTCTTCTAACAGTATCATGACCAATGATTTTAAATCCAAATCTTGATTTTCTGGTGTGTTGGGGTATCCAGGACTGGCTGTTGTTGGAGAATTGGGATCAGATGCTGCCATATTGCTTTGATGTCTGTTAGTAATGTTCCTTAGTTTGCCTTTTGCCATCTGGTTATTTCTGGCGTTAGTTGGTCCTGCTGTCATTGGCTGGTGCTTGAACCTCCTGTGGGCCTGTAAGGCTATTTCTGTACCTCTGTATTTCTCCTGGGTTTCTCCTGGCACAGATTGCTGATGGGCTGCYCTACTCTTCGGTACCATTTGAGCCCTGGTGTGCCTTGTCTTAAGCAATGCTATACTTGGGTTGTCTCTGTGTACCTGGTGTTGCCTGTCTGGTCTGCCTGGTAGTGAAAATGGTGGATGCTGTGAGGACCCCCTCCAAGCACCGATCACTCTGTAGGGCAAATGGCCCAGGACAGGGCTTGCTGCTGGATTTCAAATGCTCTGCTGTTGCTGGTTCTCGAATGTCCTGCTTCTTCTGAATAACCTGCTCCTGTCTGTTCTTGAGAGATTATCAGGAAGTAGGATCTTCCCCATGTCAAAGGTTGCACAGGTCTCTGGCTGAGCTGGCTGCTTGGTCACAGAAGCCAAATGGTAGAGACCTCAGACTGCAGGGTTCCCTCTAAYCGCGGGACTCCTTACAAGTCAGATGCTTTCCTGCWGGACACAAGCCCAGACAGCTGTAGAGTTGCCCAGCTCCCGCGTGCAGAAGGAACCCAGGCGGGCTGTGCCCCAAGGGATCCCCCGCTCTGGTTTTCTCCACGTACCTGGCTGAGCTGGCTGCTTTGTTACAGGAGCCAAGATGATGGTGACCTCAGACCTCAGGGCTCCCTCTAACCATGGCAAATAATCTGATTTTTAAAATAAATGAATAAAATTTGCTAATAGCTAGTAGCGATGAGTGTAACACCAACAAACAAAAGAAACCAGTTGTCTTTATGGTGAGAAACATATAGTCACAAGTGTTCTTTATTTGAATCTTGTTTTAATCATAAAAATAGACAGGTTGAAGRAAAAATAGAGTGTATTCATTCTAAAGTTAGTAATTATAATGAGCAAATCAAATGCATGTGCTTTTGGCTGCTTGCCTGGCTGACTTCTAAATCAAAGCAGAATCATGGCAGGAACAAAGGTCCAGTATAACATTTTAATAACCCCTGCCTCCAAATCGCRTGCCTTTATTTCCTAAAGTGATCCTCTGAAGATGATTTCATTCTCTTAGTGGTCCGATCTGGCATGTGATCAAGTAGAAGCATGCAGAAGATGCTTTAGTGTCTGTGATTTCACTCATTTATTTTTGTTTACAGGCGCGTTAAGTTTGGTTTGCAAGGATTTTCAAATTATTCAGGTTTCGCCTTTTCAAGCTTGCCGCTTGATGCAACAGACCACACATATCATAGCTACCTTGGTATTTCTATTGTGTCCACTGTTTCAGACAGATGCTGCCCGAAAAACCGCTGCTAGCTATAAAATGAATAAAATATCAATGCCAAGCTGCAACATGCAGAGCAGATGTAACCATTCTTTTCTGTAAACCCTGACCGCCAACAGGAGCTTTGTGAGAAACTGGCCACCAGCAATTCCAGCCTCATAAACAGGGCTCTAATTAGCACACTGATAAATACTTCAACAACTTAGCAGACAGAGTAAGCATCCTGTCATCTAATTTACACAACCCTTTTCACATGCTCTGGCAGGGAACGATAAACTGTTCTGCTGATACCAAGAACTTATGAAAGAAATAATAACTTCAACATAAATTTATTTACAAAATAATCATGCCAAATCCAGGTTCTTCTAGCAAATGTTGAAAAATGGATTGAGTGAATAGATGCAATTTACCACTACTGGTGTCATGTAGACATTGAGATTGCTTTACTAACATGTGAAGTATAATAGACAAATGTGTCTGTTGCTATATTAGGTTCCCTCTAATTACTGAACTACCCTGGGCTTTTGTAGATTTAAAATTAGGTCCATTTTGGATCAGATACCAACAAGTAGATTCTGTCAGTACATTCCCATTTGTTCAATTTCTTTCAAGGTGCACAAATTAAATGATTGGGTACACAGGTTTCTTCAGGCACTATGAGATTTGGATCAGAATTCAGAGCACTCAGGAAGTATTTGAAAACTTCCAGCAGATGCACAACCAGGTCTTGTGGAGAACTGGAAGTTACTAAGCATTCAAACTGCTCCAGTGGTCCAGTAACAACAACCTTACAATTTCCCTCCAACTCGATTTTACTTTCTTCGTGTAACTTGTTCTCTACATCTGTTTCTACAACCTTTTATATCTTGGGCTATTTTGGTTCCTGATTATTCATAGGCATAGTTTCTTTTTAGCCAATGCCCCCCAACTTTTTCCTACTGCATGCAAGAATACTCTGTACCTTATACCTAAGGTGTCAGACACAGGGTGCAATCAAGACACATAAACATGCTCCAGTATAAAGCATCCATAAAGTAGATATGTAAGTTTTGTAAATATGTCATAGGCTTTGTATATCATTGTAGGGTTTGGTGTCCTTATGCAATGATGCTTCAAGTGAAACACATGTGTTAGAGCAACTAGAGTTCCAAATCACTGTCATGTATGAATTGTAACTTAACTTTGGATCTTTGAAACCATTGTATCTTTTATGAGCATTGGACTTTATGTAGAAAATCTTATAAGTCTGATGAATGACATCAAAGGAAGATATCTACTGAGACAGAGAAGGAGAAAAACAAGAACATGCAGCCTTCACACATTTATGTCGGTAGTATTGGCACTTTATATTTTTATTGAAATTGAACCAAATGCAACTTTCAAGGAAAAACATTTCTTTAGTTCTCAAAGGAATCAGGGTGTTAAAACTGTCCCCCCAAAACTCGGTACATAATTGTTAAAATTAGAAATGTTGTGTGTGAGAGAAACTGAGATTGGAGTTCATCTTATTCTTCTGTCACACGATTCTGTAGAAAATCTTCTGTAGAGCTCTAGAGGGTTTCAGATCTTTTATTTAGCTCTGAAGTGAACCAGTGTGTGGTCTGTCATCTCACAGTGCTTGCTTTATGAGAAGCAAGTTTAAGCATCCAAGAAATCATTTCTCCAGTCCCAGATTCTATGCTTGTAGAAAAGCACTCCAAGCAGCTATTGTGCCCTTACTCTGATAACCTATGTTTCATGTGACTAATCAACAGATCATGGAAAGACCACATATTTCACTCAAGATATTGACAAATGTCATAAATAGATGCCCCCTACCCCAGATCTGAGCACTTAAAGTTATTTATACTTCAATCTTGTTTACATAATACTTAAAACATTTCAGAAGGCTATTTTACAGTTTCAAGGGATTTAATCTTAACATAAATTATGGCAGTAATTCAAATCACAATTACCACCCACAACTTCAGCTGAATGGAAGGGTCACATTGAAGGGCCAGGTCTAAGGCAGGAATTAGCACATGGCTGCAAGCATATAGTCACTCCTCAGTCTCCATTAATATAGATATTATGATTTATGTGCTCCTGATTACAATCTTAAGAGTTTATTTTCCATAAGAAATATAACCAATGCATCACACTAAACAAACCATTTGCAATACAATAAATTAAATCGGATTGCAGAATCCTGGGGTGTAATTAATGTCCACTCAGATACTCCATATTTTAAGGTATCTGGTTCATGTGATAGAGTCTCCCAGGGCCACGCTAGTGCAACCCAGTGACAATTCAGCTTTCTATTAGACTCTTGGTCCTTGAGAAAACAAATGAATTTTTTTTTTTACTTTATTTGGGGGATATAGTTCAAGAGTAAAGATAAAACCTCTTTCCAGTTCCTTGCTAACTTCTCAGATGAGGCAGATAATGTGGAAATTTGTGGGTGGACAAAGGATGTATAGTAGAATATTATGGCAAAAGTAAAATAAATATCCGTATTTTTTTTTTTTTTTAGAAAAGATAACAAAAACCTTTCACATACCCAATGACCACTCCATCTAGCATTAGAGTTTGAAGTGATTTTAGGAGTCATACTAAACTATCAACAGTAATTACTGGATCCAAATATGTTGTTGATATTTAGATCCTTGCAATAATTCCCACATCTCAGGTTTGCTCTACTTATACTTGTATTTTCTGTAAGTTATGACCAACAATCGTCTAATATGTTTTGACTGTCAAACTTTTATGCAATTGGTAATGATCCTTCCAAAATGGTTTCTGTGGCCAATGAAGCTTTCACCCATAAACCATAGACCCGGGGAGGAAATGGGGAATGGCCAAGGCGCTTTCTGTCTGCATTTGTATTCATTTGTATACAGACCCATAATTCCTAATGGTGCATCCTTTCATTCTCTAAATGTCACTCTTAAATGCTACGGTAATGCATACAGTTCTAAATAAAACTAGGACATTAAAAACCTTCTTGTCCTTGTCATATCTTGGAATTTGATTACATTGACCACAGACAACTCAGAATAATAAAATAGGTTGGGAAAAATATCAGATCTAGGGTTTAACCCTGTCTCTACCTCTATTGTTAGCTGCATAGGAAGAACATTATAACACAGGAAACAGCACTGCAGATCCAGCCTGAGTCAAGAAAGCAGTATTTATCTGTAAAGGCACGRAGATGATGATTGGTAGAACTCAGTTGTGTGGAATCTGGGAAGCAAGAAAGCATCACGTCAGTATGGATCATTTGGAATCTCAAAGGCACTACTATTAAATTAAGGCTCATGATAGAACCTCAGTTTGGGTTTGGAGAAGACTGACTTTACCTGTCAGGATTTTTCAAAGTGAATCTCAGAAGACACTTTGAATGGATTGGGTTATGGTTGTTATAGTAATGCTAGAAACAATGAGTAATAAGACATAAAGACCTTCCTAGATGACAGGTGCTTTATCAAGATTTCCATACACTAACTCACTGAGTTATTACTGCAGTTGTGTAGCTGAATACGGGCAATGGGGGCAAAGGCTCTTTGACTATTTGGCTAGGAAAAAATAGCACCTAGCTCAGCTGGGTATCTATTACAGGCAAGAGTCAGATGGTATCATTCATGGGCTCAGGAGAGTGGAATGGACCCAGGTAAGACCCAAGAGCAATTGTACTACTCTTGACATTGAGAGAGTTTGACTTGCTATTCAGCCAAGTCCTCTGGGTAAACAGTCCTCTTTCAATTAATTGTTTTATTATCTAATTGTTGTTATGACATTGTCATACTGAAGGGCCTCTCTAAGGACTTTGAGATGAAGAAATTCTAATTGCCCTACCTGCTCTGAGAGTTATATTATAAAGTCAATAAACAGAGGAGAGATAAGCAGGAAATTGCCAAAGAGGCAGAGTTGTTCCCAGGCCTGCAAGATTTGATAGCAACTCAATGAAATGTGTTAACACATATTTTTATAAACAAAAATCAAATGAATCTATTAAAAGAGCATTAACAGCCTCAAGGACATATGAAAGGGGAGTTAAAGAGGCAAATTGAGACCTGACCTTTGCTGGCAAAGGTTGGCGAATGAATGAAACCTGGTAATAATGATAACCAATATGTCTCTATACTGAGGTCATCTTTACTGGGCAACAGTGATGTCAATAAAATATCAAAAATTTTACTTGTTTTTCACCCTGAAACCTTTGGATTATCGTTGGGTTTCCCACACATTCTGTCTTCAGAGAGGAAATGTTCTGGCTAGAATTGAGGAAATTAAATCAAGCAGATTTTACACTAAAATTAATCAGTTGTAACAGGTTTTATTTTCCACTTTGTGAGTTTAGTTTATATGAATCTATCTCAGAGACAGCTCGTTCTGACTGCTGTCATACAAGGCTACATCTCTTCAAGGCTAAGGTCCAGATGCTATCCTTGGAGATTTTGAACTAGTGTTATCTTTTAAAGCATCTTGAGAAGAGAACAAACTGGTCTGTTAGGGGAGCCATTCCTCTCTGCAGTACTCTGCCTTCTGGGTGTTCATTCTACAAAAAGCTCTGGAGTAACTGTGAGGTATCTGGCATTCTGCTTTGTACTAGAGACAGTGTGGTGCAGGTGGAGATGCGGGTCTGGCTCTTGAAGAACTTAGCATGCAATGAACTGACAAACACAGAATAGCCCTTTCAGCCTAACTTCTACTTGGCTGAGGGTGGAGCCATTGCAGAAGTTTACTTGGGGAGTGCAGTGTAATGCTGTGGGAGGGGTAACTAAAGAGAAAGGAGCATCTCTGGGTTCCTAACAACATCTCGAAAGCTGGATTTAGGCTGCGACTAGAGCGTATGAGGTTTCATAGGATTTAGGGTTTTTTGTTTTTGTTTGTTTTTGTTTTTCGAGACAGGGTTTCTCTGTGTAGCCCTGGCTGTCCTGGAACTCTGTAGACCAGGCTGGCCTCGAACTCAGAAATCTGCCTGCCTCTGCCTCCCAAGTGCTGGGATTAAAGGCGTGTGCCACCACCACCCAGCTAGGATTTAGGTTTTACCTCTGCCTGCTCCTTTGGTCCTGAATTTTGAGACCTTGCCAGGATACTTGGACAGGATTACTCTTACTTGTAATTGAACATCTTTTTCACCTTGTTCTTTATCACAACTGGCATAGCTTTCCTTTTACATATGACCTGGCCAAAGCTGATGTACAGATTTTTCTATTCTACCCTGGAGAAGAAGATAATATTTAAACGCTACCAACACTGTAATATACATTTTTCAGTGTGGCAAATATGTTTATATAAATGCATATAAAATATTTCCTTTAGTTATATCATTCATTCACTAATTCATCTTTTTACAGTCTTGTTGAACGATTGCTGTGCAAGGCTCACCAGAACTTTCTTTTAACTGCTTTATCCTAGAAATACAGATAAGCTTTGTATTACAGTTGCAAGTAGACAGCCATGCAACCATACATGGGAAAACTTGAGGCAGCAAGGATCCTGTGGATCTGGTAGTATTGAGATAGATCTTTAAAGAGAAAAATGTGTGCTTTTACAGGTGGAAAGAGAAAAGAACAAGGCAAAATGAGCTGTGGCTGTGTGGAGAAGGAAGGATGCTGCCTTCTGTCAATGCTCAGGGTTGTGACTTTGGAAAGGTCTCTTTATCTTTTTTTCATTCTATTTATGCACATTTTGAATGTTGTCCCCTTTCCCAGTTTCCCGTCTGAAAATCCCCTATCTCATCCTCCCCCCCACCTCCAGCTTCTAGGAGAGAGCTCCCCGCACCCACCTACCCACTCACTTACTCCCTACCTCAGTGCCCTAGCATTCCCCTAAACCGGGGATCTAGTCTTCCCAGGACCAAGAGGCTCCCCTTCCATTGATGACAGATAAGGCCATCCTCGACTACATAATCTAATCGGCTGAAGCCCTGGGTCCCTCCACGTGTACTCTTTGATTGGTGGTTTAATTCCTGGGAGCTCTTAGGAGGGGTTGTGTATCTAGTTGGTTGCTGTTGTTATTCTTTCTATGGGTTTGCAAACCCCTTCAACTCCTTCAGTCCTTTTTCTAACTCAACTGGGGACTTATGCTCAGTCCAATGGTTGGGTGGGAGCATCCACCTCTGTATTTGTCAGGCTCTGGCAAAGCCTCTCAGGTGACAGCCATACCAGGTTCATGTTAGCAAGCGCTTCTTGGCATCAGCAATAGTGTCTGGGTTAGGATCTGCAGATGGGATGGATCCCTAGGTGGAACAGTCTCTGGATGATCTTCTCTCAGTCTCTGCTCTACTCTTTGATCCTGCATTTCCTTTAGACAGGAACAATTCTATGTTGATATTTTTGAGATGGGTGTGTGGCCCCCTTCCTCAACCAGGGGCTGTGCCAGACCTCTGTGTATCATCTCTACAGGTTTTCTCTCCTCTTTGTTGGGTATTTCAGCTAATGTCATTCCTGTTGGATCCTGGGAGCCTCTTGCTTTCCTGGCATCTGGGACTTTCTAGTGGCTGCCCCCAGTTCCCCATCCCCCACTGCTATACACCTCTGTTCAATTTCCTGACCCTCTGTACTTCTGCCCTGTTTCCTGTCCCCCTTTCCCCCTCCTTCTCCCTTTGAGTTCCCTCCCTCCTTCTACCTCCCCTTTTTTGATTATTTTGTCCCCCTTTCTAGGTAGGACTGAAGTATCCATACTTTTCCATCTTCTTGAGCTTTCTTTGATCTGTGAGTTTTATCATGGGTCTTCTGAGCTCTTTGCCTAATATCCACTTATCAATGAGTATATGTCAWATGTGGTATTTTGTGACTGAGTTACTTCACTCAGGAGGTTATTCTCTAGTTCTATTCATTTGCCTGAAAATTTCATGATGTCATTGTTTTTAATAGCTGTGTAGTACGCCATTGTGTAAATGTACCACATTTTCTGAATCTATTCCTCTGTTGAGGAACATCTGGGTTGAGAGACAATAAGGTGGCTATAAACATAGAGGAACATGTGTCCTTGTTACATGTTGGAGCATCGTTTGGGTATATACCGAGGAGTTATATAGCTGGGTCCTCAGGTAGTACTATGTCTAATTTTCTGGGGAACCACCAGACTGATTTCCAGAGTGGTTGTACCAGCATGCAATCCCACCAGCAATGGAGGACTGTTCCCCTTTCTCCACATCCTCACTAGCATCTGTTGTTCCCTGAGATTTTGATCTTAGCCATTCTGTGAGGTAGAATCTCAGGGTAATTCTGATTTGTATTTTCCTGTTGACTAAAGATGTGCTTCTTGGCCATTTGAGATTTCTCAGTTGAGAATTCTTTGTTTAGTTCTGTACCCTGTGGATTGCAGGTGAGGATAGGCATAAGATAAGGCTAGAGACTATGATTGGGCAATGGAAAAAGAAGGTGGGCTGGGAGAGACAGAGAGACAGAGAGGGAGACAGAGATGAGGAGACAAGATGGAAGCTATCTGAGAGGAGGAGGAACCAGAACCCCACAGTCCTGGGAGCCATAAGTATTGGGGATTTCTTAGATGATTAAATAAGTAAGGTGCCTTTGCTCCATCTAGGTGTGTAGCTTGTGTTTAAATCAATTGAGTTTTAAGTTCTTTGTGTTGGGCATTTTGTGGTTTGAGAATTATTGATATAAATCTGACTAATACATTACAAGCGTCTAGAGTTTTGATTTTGCTGGGTTATGGGGATTTGTGACAGCTAACCACAGGCGGCAGATGGCTGGGAATGGGAGCAGGATCCACTTTATGAGAACAGCAAGTTGGGGACCATGCAGACACTGGGGCAGGAAATCTTCATCCTAGAACAAAGACAGTGATAGCGTGGGTGCTTGATTTTTTTGGTTTTGGTTTTTGGTTTTGTTATTATTTTCTTAATATTTCACACAACAAG
>BDUI01017176.1:22059-37392 GCA_002335545.1 Apodemus speciosus
GCGCATATATATGTATATGCTCATGCCACAGTGCTTCTGTGGAGGACAAAGGATACCCTGCAGGAGTCAGTTCTCTTCCAACTTGTGGATCCTAAGGATTGAACTCGGGCCATCAGGCTCAGAGGTGGGGACCCAAACCTACTGAACCACTCTGCCAGCCCTCCATCTTTTTTGAGGCAAAGTCTCTCGCAGAACTTGGAGCTCACCCATCAGCTAAGCTGGCCAGTGGCAGTCACCTAAGGGTCTGCCTGTCTCCACCCTACTCCCAACAGCAGGTTCCAGACATGCCCAGCCTTTATGTGAGTGYGAGGGATGTAGACTCAGGCCCTTGTGCTTGCTCAATAAGCGACTGGCCCACAAAGCCACATGCCCAAGTCCTCAGTGTTCTGCTTGGCCAGCAATCTGGCAGAGCCCRCTGACGTTCATCGTGCTGCACCCATGTCATCCGACAGTTTCACTCCCTGGAAGCTGTGCTAAGTCACACACACCACGGCACTCTCTGGAACAGCAACAGGGTGTAAAGAATCTTAATCAGCCATCAAAAGGGAAGCTAGCAAAATTATGATACCCTGTAGRGTTCTACACCATTACTTTAAGCCRACATAGAGCTAGTTGARTTGGCGCAAAAGGATCTTCAAAACACTCTAGGGCCAAAGACAAAGCAGAGAGTGGTTTGATGTGATCTYGTGGGTGTACTTGGAGGYGTGTGGGGGAGAGGCACCTTTCCTTCGCTTTGGGAACATTCTGCAGATGTTCCACTGTAACGAATTGTGCAGCTCTCTTGGGAAGAGAGTGAGATGGAGGGAGKTGAYGAGAGACGAGTAAATGTTGCACCATCTATCTTAGAMTCCATTTAGATATTACACAGTGTTGTTTCCTAAGTATGTGTAATTCTCACAGAGATGGGGACAAACGGGCCACATGAATGYTTGCCCATGCTGAAACCTGYGGTTGAGAACAGGGCCTGGGGTCACGTCAGAAAAGCCACCACACCAGTGCACACAGACCAACCTGGTAGRCAGCAATCAGAGAGGGACTGGATCATTTGGCGCATGCGTGGCACAATCCCCAAGAATCGGAGGAGCAGAGCCGCCCATGGCGATGGGCCCTGCAAAGAAGGGACACACAACTGCAAACAGGTGTGGAGGGACCAGGGGTCAGGCACCTGCCATCCAACYAGGCTGGAGGCCTCAACCCACCCTCAGCTTCCAGACTGCTGGCAGCAGCTCRTGGCCACACCGGTGAGCACAGGGATGTGGCTTGGGCATGAGGAAAAGGACATCCATGAGGGTGTCTGGGCATCGCCTGCTCTGAGCCATATGGGCAGATGTGTCAGGACAGCAGCAGAGCCAGCAAGAGGGTCTGATAGACGGGTGAAGAGAGGAAACATCAGGAAAGGCAAAACATGACAGGTATCCCTGAGTATGATGGCCTTGCTGGGAGCCCTCCACAGGTCCCTCATGTCATGTCAACCATGCGCTTGTGAAGTCCTAGTTTCCAGATGCGTTTGTCACTCACTGTCCTCCAGCGTCCTTGTCCCCCAGTAGCAGGCAGTGATCAACTGTCCGTAGTCTTTCTACCCCGTGGGACAGTGTCTATGTCCGTGGCACAGACCCTTTTCTGTCTTAGTGTCCCATCAGTAGTAGAAGTGCTGCCTCCCCCCACCCCCAAGCTTTAGAACTGCCTGCGCAGCCTCTGCTCGTCCGCCCCAGCAGAGCAGAGCATCTCTCCTGTTTCCTCATGGCCACTGTGGTGTGGTGTGAACAAGAATCACCCCTGTAGGCTCAGATATCTGAAGGCTTAGCTCTTGACTTGGTGGAACTTTTTGGGAAGGATTAGGAAGTGTGTGGCCTTGGTGGAGTTGTGTCACTCGGGTGGGCTTTGAGATTTCAAAAGACCACACCAGACCCAGTCTCTCTCTCTCTCTCTGCCTTCTTCCTTCTACGGGTTAAGGTGTAAGCTCTCAGCTACTGCTCTAGTGCCGTGCCCCTCCGCCTGCTACCATGCGCCCCCCCATGCTATCATGGACTCACCCTCTGAAGCTGTAAGCAAGCCCCCAGTTAAATGCTCCCATCATCGTGTTGTCTCTTCACAAAGATAGAACAGTAACTAAGGTGCCACCTTTCCCTCACTGACAGTTCTTTCTGTCCCCAGGCACCAGCTGCATACCCAAGGGTCAATGGCTCTACTTTTTCTCTCGGTGCCTAAATGCAACAAATCCCCGAGTCCTTCARAGTCATTACGGAATTYGTCTGGAACAACTGCATCTGCCTTCTACCATCACTGCTCACCTCCAGGGCCTCAGCTTACATGTTCCCCATCATGTCCAGCTTCTAGGTTACCATAGGGACAATCGGCTGAAAACGCCATTTCTCCAGGCAGCTTCCCTGTCACGGCTCCTGGTGYCAATGRTAACAAGTTTAAGTTCAAACGCTTTTGTATATTTCAGGCCATAGGAGCTAYGCCTTGTGGATCTCTGTGCTCCCCACTGGCCAGAGGTGACCTACCCTTCTTTTTGTCTGAGTCCTACCCARCGCTGAGCACTGGGCGTGGACCTCTCTCTGTCTCCAGGGGCTTCAGTGGTGCCAGGAAGGCTGAAAGAGGCCATAGCCCAAAGCTCTCAACTTATGCTGGRGCAGGAGGCTCTGAGACCCYGCAAATGGTCAGTTGCTTGAGGGCCTGGGAAGGCTGGCTCTCACKTGAATTGTCCCAGAGCTGCCAAAACCTGGGAGGTACACACAACATAAACTCATTATCCCACAGCTGTGGATGCAAGAAACCCCAAATCAAGGTGTCAGTAGGGCTGTGTTCCCCTCAAATGCTCTTGAGGTACATTCCCTGCTTCTTCCCATGTCTGCTGGCCTCAGGAACTCCCTGGCTTGTGACATCATTCTACCCCTGCCTTGCTTTCCCCCTCCTGTGTCCTTATATGGTCTCCTTGTGTATGTGTGGGTATGATGCATGCCCATGTTTGCATGTGTATGCCTGTGTGTCTGTGCATGCATGTGCCTGAGTGTGTCTTCGTAGAGTGTTCTCCTGTATGTGCATGTGTGTGGTGCATGTTCATATGTGTTCTTGTATAGTGTCCTTGCATATGTATGTGAATGTATGTGTCCATGCCTGTATAATGTGTGTAAGTGCCTATGTGTGTGTCCCTATACAGTGTTTTCATGCTGTGCCTGTGCATGTGTACATGCAYGCACATGTGTGTGTATGTGTGTATGTGTGTTTCTGTCAAGCTGAAATAGGAATCTGAATGACTCTGCCATAAAGATTACATCTGCAGAGACCTATTTTCTCAAGTAAAGTCACACTAACAACAAGTACAGGGCATTAGGACACAATGCAGCCCACAGGACTGGTGCCTAATACTGCACTTAATACACAGGGCAAGACTCTGGTTTCCATGAATGGCCAGCCCAGCAAGAGTGATGGGGTCAGAGCAGGGGGGAAAGTGGCCTGGGAACAGCAGCTTGGATCTGGAGGAGTGCAGGCAGGCCTGGCCGCATTTAAACCCTGCCTAGGCATTGGGAGCAAGGTGCACTCCTGGAGCTGGAGGCTCTGCTCTTTGCAGGGTGGGTTCCAGACTGGCCTGCAGAACGGTCTTCCCAGAGGCAGAAGCTAGCAGGGGAAGGCTCTTCAGGAAAGTGGTGACAAGAGCAGAATTTGTCCCTGAAACACACAAGGCAAAGCTCAGAGGAATCCTATGCGGGAAGGTGGCCAGATGCAAAAATGTCAACCTTGAGGAGGAACTAAATCGGGGCTGAGACCACATGCCCCGAGGGAAAGAGAGCAATCCAAAGAAAATGTGACAGGAAAAGGGACAGGGCTCTGCAGGTGGAAAGAGGAGGAAGGAATGAGGCTTGTGGGGGAGGGGAGTGGAGACACAGCTGGAGACACAGAAGATGAGTCCTGGTACCCAAAAATGTACCCCAGGGAACAGAACAATTCAATTAAGAAAGCAGGCTCCTGGGCATGCATAAGAGCCACTGAGGCAGGCTGCTTATGCAAAGGAGCTACTGAGTTCCACTCGGTAAACGATTCGTTTGTTGTGTCTTTTTATGTGAATACCCAGTGCCCACGCTCTTGGCAGCAGGTAGGATTAGATGAAAGGAGGTAGGATCTCAACTTGATGACTTTACATGACCTCATCACCCCTGGAATAAAATTCAGTGTCCCCTGCAAATGGCCTTCCCAGGCTGGGACCCAGTAGAGGGAGCTGTCTGGCCCATGGCGTTTATGCAGGAGGCTCTGCACAGGTGCCAGGACTTCCTGCAGCTTCTCCACCGGCATTACCCAGGCTGGCCACCAGGGCTGTGGCACAGCACGGTGGGARGGGTCAGGGAATCAAAGGAGTGGGGAAAAGATTTTTGGCAAGAGACAGCATGCTGGACGCTGGCACCCACAACTGTGATTAGGTCTGCCTTCACCCACCTGGGACACTTGTCACCACAGAGTGAGGAGACAACTGGATTCTGCACCTGGATATGGGGTGTGGCTTTGGCATGCCTTTCCTCCTTTGGGACCCTGCGCTTGTGTGAGGTCCTCTCATCATGCTGGAGAGGTGCGTGTGAGAGTTGGGCCCTAGACACCGGCGACCAAGCAAAGTTAAGATGGCAATGGTTCTCTACTCCTGGCTAGTTTACAACTGAGTTGCTTTTAGAATGCCTGGCGTCCAGTGTTAGCTGATATTGCCATGGGGACAGGCAGGCCATCAGGAAGATGGGAAGACAGGCATTGCTGGGGAAGACGCAGTGGGAAGAGGTCAGGAGGTCCAGATGCAGACCCAGATGCGGTCCAMAGTCCTTCCTGGGAGCTGCTTCTTTGGCTAGATGCTGCTAACAGCCTTGGGTGTTAAATCTCTGATCTTCCTGGAGTAGTCCTTTACCTTTTACCCAGGCTCCAGGGTCGGCTAGCCAACATTCCYAGATGACATCTGACTGCCCACCTTGGGACTGTCTCGTCCAAGATAGCTAACCAGGCTATCCCAGGTTAGCTGCTGAGGCCATCCAAGGCCCTCACAAATCTGAGAATAAAAAATTTAGCCGGTGGAGACAAATGGTGGGAAGAGACATTAAGAATACTACTGAACACCTGTGTGCCAAGCTGGTGCTGTGGCTTTCCACTCCAGGTCAACATAGTGTTCTCCACTTTCTAGACTATGCATGGGGGCACAGGAGGGCAACCCAGGCTCAACCACTTTCACCGAAACAATGCTGGTTCCATCGCTAGGCGTTCATTACAACTTGTTATCTTCTGCCTCGAGGAGTCTGTAAGGAAGACTCAGYTCATATTTCTCACATACTTCAGCTGCGCGACTTAGCCACAATATAAGCAACAACAACAGAAGTATTTGCAAAGCAAAATGTGAACTAGGTCTAGGATTAGGTATCACTAAGTATCAGCGATAGGATTTAGCAACCCCCAAGTGGTACCTCCTTCAGTTACAGAGGAGATKCGAGCCTGCTTTAATTATTAAGGAGGTTTTAAGTTGTTCAGAGTATGGGTAAAAATAGGTAGCCTGATTACATTACAGATATGCAATATTGCTAAAAATATACACACACCCTTGACTTGGTCTAACTATGGGAAACTTTTTGACTACGAAGGTAAAATTTTGGGAATAAGTGACCATCAAAACTCAAGTACACTGTTTTCTTAAAATAAAACCAACGCCCTCTGCTTAGCTGGCTTGCCAGTGTCTCTCTGAATTTCCTATTTTATGAAACACACCAACAAGGACATCAGAGTATACTCATGAGTCAGCCATCCTTCCAAAGAATCATTCTCTAAAGGGTTCATTCATTCAGCCAAAACACAAGCTAGTGGGGAAAAAAACGGAGGTAGAAAGAAGTGATAAGAAAAATGTGTCTGGAGAATACATATTATCCTCCCTCCCTCACGACCTTTTCTCTCTCTAAAGCATCAGTGACAGGCAGATGGCACCTGGGTACCCAGCAGTCTGCTTAATCGAGCAGTGCTACATTCTTGGCATGCATTTCCACAGCACTGCAGCACCACTGCAGCTCACCCTGACCCTCAGACCTGCACATCACCTCATGCATCTTCACCACCTTTCCTCTCACCAGCACAGCCGAGGATYGGATGACTGAGGGCACAGACCCACCAGAGTCCTTTCCGATACACACGGACGGCTTAGGCTGGGCAGAGCAAAACACACAGCCCGGGTCCACCAGGTGAACCTACTAAGACCCAGAGGGTTCATCTAGCCTGGCTGGGTCAGAACAGGCACCTCACAGTTTGGGATTTAACAGAGACCTCCAGGGCCTCRGCGTGTGCCCCCTTTACCTCCACCCACTCTCCACTCCTTTATCTCCCCCCACAAACCAAAAGCCCTTTGTCTAGGCAATCTCCCCCCCAGCAGCCCACCCACCTGGTAACTCAAGGAGTTACCAGGTCTGTCTGACCTTGCCAGGTGATGGAGATGGGGACCGACTGCTGGTAGGAGCGAAGGCAGAGGTGGCCCATCAAGTTTAAACACATCTCCCCCTCAGCTGAAGGCTCAAGGCAGGAGGGGGACAGTTTTAAGGGCTGAGGAGGCCCTAAGGCTCCTCTAGCTGGGTAGTTTCCCAGCGTGACCTCAAACTGCTTACTCAGAAGCACAGGCAGGCTGGAGAGGGCTTTTCCTGTGACAGCCACTGGAGTTTAATACCCCCTCTCTGTGCCGGGAACACACACACACACACACACACACACACACACACACACACACACACTCAATCAGCCTGAGTAAACCTCCTAACTCTCAGGTGCATGGGCATGATCCGCACCCTTGAAGCCCCGATGACTGAACCTCAGGCGTCTAGCGAGAGAAGGAGCTGGTAGGGAAAGGGGATTTACTTCTCTCTTGCAGCCTCTGAAGGCTGAAGCTTGCCTTCCTCTACTAAAAGATGGCTGGCCTCTCCTCTCTAGGCTGAATTCAGTGCCTGGGCTTCCCAGAGCCAGTCCCCAGCACAGAGGGAAAGGTGTCTCCCTTGGGACATTAGCCTGGGGAGCGTTCTTCCCACTGTTGAACTGCTGCTGACTGCACACAAGGTGAGAAATTGCCTGCTC
The DNA here is from genome assembly GCA_002335545.1 of Apodemus speciosus. NCBI lineage: Eukaryota > Metazoa > Chordata > Mammalia > Rodentia > Muridae > Apodemus > Apodemus speciosus. Next base: position 29,134 of record BDUI01017176.1, read on the forward strand.
CTGTCCCACTTCTGCCTAAATCCTTTGTCCCTCCTGTGAGGGCAAAGGGGCCTCGACCCAAGACTGGGGCTAGTGCAGGGGCAGAGCTTTGAGCTCAGCCCTCCAGGATGCTCCCACCTAGGGCTGGGGAAAGGTGAGCATTGCTCAAGTGGCCGGCCGCCCCGGGGCCCTCCTGCCCTGCCCGGTCAACCCACCGACTCACCCCAGGGAGGGGGTCTCCGGAGTGGATGTGGATCCGGCCCCGGGGCCGCGGGGGCTCAGGCAGCCTCCACCTTCCCGCCGCGCTCTCGGCGCGTCTCGGTGCTGTGCCGGCTGCTGCCGCGGTGAGCCCGCGAGGAGGGCGGCGCTGGGGTCCGAGATGCGCTGCGCCGGGGGCCCGCCTCCCCGCCGCGCCCGCCGCTTCAGCACCGCGGACAGCGGCCAGCCCCGCGCACGAGCGGCCTCGCCCCGGAGGCCCGCGCCCCACCCGAGCCCCAGGCCCCTGCTRCCGGGCTCCAGGCACCCGGCTGGACAAAGGCTAGCTCCCTTGGAGGGACGCGCGAAGGCGGCTAAAGCGCAACTCAGCCTCTTAAAGCACACCGGCGTGGTCGGCAACCCGACCTGGCATCTAGGGCACTATCTGGGCCCAATCATGACCAGGGAGGAGGCTGGCCCCTCGCGTGGATCCAGCATGGGAGGGGCCCAGAGAAGATCGGTGCTCAAGCCCTCGTCTCTCTGCTATCATATGTTCTGGATCTGTCTTGTGAACTAGAGGTTGGAATAGAGGGTGTTGGGGTTCCATCCTTCCCACCCACCACCCCATCCTTGGTGTCAATCAACCAACAGATGGGAATGCTAGAGCTGGTGACATCACCATAGCCACTTCCACGTTGTTTTCATTTCTGTTAAAAATCCCTCCTGCTGTTCCTTGTTCTCAGCCAGAAGTCCCTGGATGAGATGGAGGCGCTCTTCCTCTAACTTGGCTTCYGAWATAGAGCAGTGGCTTGACCCTCAGCCTTGTTTCTCTTCTGGGATAGGTGGGGGCTGTGAGCCTGAAGAAACTCAGCCAGTCTAGAGAATCCACAGTGGGTGAGCACGGAGCCCCACCCACGAGGTGAGGAGACCTTTTCCTTCTCTTAACTAAATTGGCCACTCCTGCCTAATTCTTCTTACAGCACCACAACTTTTTCTCTCGTTAATTAAAATACAGAAGCATTTTTATTTCTACCTCTGGCCAACTTCCTCGTCTCTCATTGGAACAGGGAAAACAGAACACAGCAATAGGTTAAAAGTCTAGGTTCATAAATCCTATCCAGGCACATGGGAGATTCTGCGCAAGCGTTCAGGCAGTAGCTGCCGAGGACGAGTATGGTCTGGAACATTCACGAGGGGAAATATGTTGGACCGGAAACTCGGTGCCAGGCAGGAGTGCCTTCTTTTTCACAAGAGAGAAGAATAATGTGACGTGCCTTAAAAAGAGATGGAACCCACTCTTGGGAAGCTTTTCCCCCTGGGCGGCCTCATCCCAGCCTTGAGATGAGGGTTTGTGACTAGTCTTATTGGATCTTGTTACGCTATGCTGGGTTAATGTCACTGGGAGGGAGGCCTGCTCTCTTCTGAAGGGAAATGGAGGGGCAATGGATGGGGGCAGAGCTGACACTGAGGGGCTTGGGAGGCAAATGGGGGTGGGAAGGAGGGGAAGGAGGGGAGGGTGTGATCAGGTGTATTGTATGAGAGATGAGTAAACAAAATGACAAAAAAAGAGGCGGGGGCCACTAACTCTGAAAATTTCCTCCTGTCCCTTCTCTTTCTTTTTTAAAGAAATGTGCCCCGTCAAGACTCAGAAAGAAGGGCTTCCTGYTGCAGACAGTCTAAACCTCCAGAGGACAGGAAACCAAATGGTCATGGTCCGAGTCTCTGTGTATCACCTCATTTGGAATGGGATGTCAGAAGGACGTTGTGACAAAGGGTCCCTTCGGTTTAGTTCCTTTGTCTAATTTATGGCAGGATCAGCATTTCCCAGTACGTTGCATCCTCACAGCAGAGGCTGGCGAGGGCCCAGACAGCCTTGCTCTCACATGTGTGCATGTATGCATTCATGCACGTGTGTGTGTGCACGCATGCACATGTGTTCAAGTGTGCATGAATACACACGCATGTACACACTAGAACAAAGTTAAAAAATTTCAGTCACGTGTCTATATTTATACTGGGGTCCAAATGATTGAAGACCTGAAACRGAAACATGCCAAGCCACACAGCGGGATTTTAAGTTTGCCCGATTATTKTTTTCTGGTTCTGGAAAAGCTTAATAACCAGYACACACTTCCCTGATTCTCACCCGCAGGGCTGTAAACAGTGCTGGGCCAGGCCCTCTTCCCCCTTCAGCCCTTGCAGGGCTTGRGGTGGAGGGGATGGAGGCCCCTTGACCTTCTCTCTAGACACGGTCATGCCGGTGGGCAGTGAACACACAYGCAGACCCCACCCCTCAGCCCATCCTTTCCTTCTGTTCCCAGCCCTCCTCCTTCCTCTCTGAGCCCCTCGCTCCTATCTAATCCCCCTAGGACGGTTTGCAGGGGCCAGATTGGCTGCTTTGGTGGAGGCCTGCCAAGCTCCCATCCAAGTGCTTCATAGCACCACTGGGTTGTGCTAAGTACTTCTAGAATGAGCAAGCCTAGTGCTTGGGCAGACTGGGAATGGCAGAACTTGAAATGTGCTTTGGGACTTCATCTAATCCCTTTTCTGGCCACCACCACCCTCTCTGCACTCCCAGTTCATGCCCTGTAAAGTCAACCTAGGGAAGGAGGTCTGGAGCAGGTCTGCCTTCCTAGTAGGTAGGAAAAATGAGCCTCTAAGCTTACAGAAAGCACACAGAACTTGGCCCTCTTTGGGGTGCTTAAAGGCCCTGGGAAGGTATTCGCAAGTTGGGYCCTTTGAGTAACTCCAAACAAAATGTCATAGCAAAGAAAACCTGCAAGACAGAGAATTGCCTCTTGAACCCAAGTTATGCCTCAAAGCTGCAGCTGTGGTCACTGGCTATAAGAGGAGAGAGAGAAAGAGAGACAGACAGATAGACAGACAGACAGACAGACAGACAGACACCAGAGAGCCACATCCATTTTCTGTGGAACTGGAAAGGCCTTTATAACATTATCACATTGTAACTGACATGATGCAACTCTAGGAACAGACCTGTCTGTCAGCCAAAGCTTGAGAAGAGTCACAAGTGACATGACAGGTCACCCGGCTCTCTGCACCTCAGTGTGCATCTGCGTAAGATGACGACATAAGGCCGGCTGACCGTTGCCTTGAGGACGGTGGGGGCAACCGAGTAGTAAAGTGCTTGCTGTACAGGTGGAAGGACCCGAATTTAATCCTGAGCCCCCAAAACTGGGTGTGGGGTTCGCACTTACAATCCTAGCACCAAGAAGGTGGGGACAGGCAATTCCCGGCAGCCAGCCTAGCTGTGTCAAGCCACAGGTCTCAGGGGCTGATCCTGTCTTAGTAAACAAGGTGGTTGGTGAGAGGAACAGTGTCTGAGACTGACTTCTGCTTACCCACGCATGCGTGTGTGTGTGTGTGTGTGTGTGCGCGCGCGCGCGCGTGTGTGTGTGTGTGTGTGTGTGTGTGTGTGTGTGTGTGTGTGTGTGTGTGCAGGGAGATTCAAAACTGCCAGGTGTAGCTACTCATTAGCTACTTTGTAGGTTCCTCTTCCTTCCACCCCTCTCCACCCTTTTTCTTCCACCCCATTTAACCCCCTAACACTAGATAAGAGAGAGAAAAGAATGGAGAGGAAAGGAAAGGGGACAGTGTTATCCTTAGATTACTTCCTGRTTAGGGTCATTGAGTTTCTTGGGGCAAGTTYGATCTTTGTCACCAGGATATCTAATTTCTTCTTGTTTCTTCTTTGTACACAACTACTTAATGAACTGCAGCCAACAACAACCAACAACCTACTCAGCCTCTCGGGGCTCTAGATTTTATGCACCCTCTGACTATTTCCCAGAATTCCAAACATCACACAATTGCAGAAACTATCTTCAGCTAGCAAACCATGCTTCTGCTAAATCATGAGGCAAACCATATCGACTGCTGTGGACAATCTGAAGCAGCCCCATAGCCCCACACCTGGGATTAAAACAAAAACATATTCTTATAATACTTCTGTGGTTTTTTTTTTTTTTTAAGAAACCAAAATTCCAAAATTGTCACTACAGTCATGGCGGAATGAGTAGAAAAGGTTCGGCAAACCCTTGCCATATTAGGAATTATGGAAGAGGGGGGTCCTCAAGCCGGACCAGCCTGGAAGTGTTGAGATTAGCTATGGGAGAGGTTTGCAATACAGAACATCTTGAGAGCTACCATAGGGCCATGCTMTGTCTTACAGATATGTGCTAAGTGGGGAACTAGATGCTCTGTTTGAACTAGGAGCAGATACAGGAGGCAGTGYCGGAGGTGGTTTGAATGAGAATGGCCCCCATAGACTCATATATTTGAATGTTTAGTCATCAGGGAGCAGCGCTTTTTGAAAGGATTAAGAGGTGTGGCCTTGCTGGARGAAGTGTGTCACTGTGGGTGGCTTTTGAGGTTTCAGGAGCCCCTGTGCCACGCCTGATGGCTCTCTTTCACTGTGGATCTTCCACTGTGGACCTTGCCTGTGTATCTGGATGTAGAACTCTCAGCTACTTCTCTACCGCCATGTCTGCCCGTGCAGACAAACCTTTCAAACTATAAGCAACCTCCAATTAAATGTGTTCTTTTGTAAGAATGTCCATGGTCCTGGCCTCTCTGCACAGCAGTGGCACAGTTGGTGTCAGGGAGCTGGGCGTTGCTGTGACAGGCATGGCCATGACGCTTGTTGGCAGAATGTGCACTTYGAGGCTTTGAATTAGGAAAGCAGTTGAACCTTTAAGCAGAGCTTAGTGGGACATACGAGCGCCAGAGGATAAAATCTACAGCATAAAAGACGGTGCTGAGGGTGACACGAACTATGGGGCCAGGCCAAGAAGTTCAGAGCAGAAGACTTAGGTGGCGTCCCAGAGGCCATYCTTGTGGCGTTTTTGTRGAGAATGTGGCTGCTTTCTAYCCTTGTCCAGAAAAATCTGCTAGAACCTAAATCGAAGAGTTTGGACTAATGACATTGGCAGAGGAGGTTTCAAACAGCCTCGCACTGACTGCATCTTGTGGTTGTTAGTGTTCACTCTTCTGCAGATCTTTAACGACAAGGAGCGAGCTGGACAAGCTATGGAGCGAGCCGGACAAGCTATAGAACGGACAGTTTGAGGAGGAGAAGAGCACCAGGAAGTGTAGTGGACCTAAGTCCGGAGCTCCATTAGAAAAAAACGTTTGAAGAAAGGCCTGGTGCTAAGTGAAATTAAGGGAGTGGCGACATCAGGACGAGGCCCCACCCAGCTACGCTTCCACCTCAGGAAAGGARTTCAAGAAAAGCTTAAGCAGTGAAGGAACCCGTCTAAACCAGAAAGCTGATGAAAATGTATTTGAATAGGGGGCCAAGTTCCAGCCCCGGCAAACAGAAGACCTTGCCGGCTTCAGTCGTGTGTCTGTCTCTGGCTTTTAGAGTCAAGGGTACAAGAAAGGGGTTGTGGGATCTCCCTCTGCAGCTAAGGAAGGTGCCGAGGTCACGTGTGAGTCAGAGCTGTCCCTATATGGAGGCCCAGAAGGGGCTACTGCATGAAGCTGTGAAGGTGAAACCTGGATTTCCCCGGAGCCAAGAAGATGCTGGAGATGCCAGAGTCTGCCTCCCTGGTAGCAGGGAGTGGGGCCAGCCAGGAGCGAGAAGTGGGCTGCAGCCAGCAAAGCTAAAAGGAGTTGGAGCTCTGAAGGGCCCTTTGACATCAGACACGGAGCTCAGAGTTTGCCCTGGTGTTTCCTGATCTCGCTTCAGTCCATATCCCCTCATGCTTGCTCCCTTCTGTGCCATTGTATGTTGGGAGAATGTGACCTGCCTTTATATTTGGATATTTACAGGGGATTCCAGGTAAGAGATTGCCTTGAGTCTCAGAAGCAGCTTTGACGTTTTAAACAGTGCTGAGACTGTGACAGACTATGGGGGCTTTTGAAGCTGGACGCGTGCAGTTTTGCATTATGATGTGGCTACAAGCTATGGGCCAGGAGTGGAGTATGGTGGTTTGAGTGAAAATGGCCCCAAAGGCTCACAAATTTGAAGGCTTAGTCAGCAGGGAGTGATTGAGAAAGGTCAGGAGGTAGGAGGTGTGGCTTCCCCGGAGGAAGTGCATCACTGATCATGAGTTTAGAGGTTCCAAAGCCCATGCCGGGCTCTGTCCTCATCCTGCCTGTGGGTCTGGATGCACAACTCTCAGTTCTTTCTCCAGCACCATGCCCGCCATGCCTGCGGCCATGTTCCCCGCCACGATGACAATGGACTAAACCTCTCAAATTTTAAGCAAGACCCAATTAAATGCCTCCTTTTATAACAGTTGGTGTGGTCATGGTGTCTCTTCACTGACTAAACCATCCTGGGTACAAATGTTTGCTACTAAACCTGTCAAACTTGGTTCAACTCATGCCCCTAACTATGCGTCCACATAATGGAAGGAGAGAACTGACTTCCCAARTTTGTTTTTTGCACCCCCCACACATGTACTGTGGCAAGCCTGTGTGTGCATGCTGGCGAGCACATGCACAAACACACACATCCCAAAATAAATTTAACTTAAATGTGCAAACAAGTTGAACAGAGCATGTGCCACACATATGTAAATGGCCAGTAAGGACGTGAGAAGATGTGGCAGAGCACAAATCAGAATCACAGTGGGTACCACAGACACCCATTACCATGGCTACTAAACCAGACAAGGACCAGAGCTGGGGAGAATCTGGAGAACCTGGAGCTTTTATGTTGGCGGGAATGAAAATGGTGGAGCTGCTGTATCAGTTGTCCTGTGACCGGGCAATTACACAAATATACTCAAAGGAACTGAAAGCAGGGCCTAGAGAAGTTCCTGAATGCCACTGTTCATGGCAGTGCGGTCCACAGAGCTGACATTCCGATGAAACCCAGTGTCCACTGCCAATGACACACCTTAATCCCAGGAGACAGAGGCAAGCAGGTCTCTCTGAGTTCAAGGCCAGCCTGGTATAGCGCAAGTTTCAGGTAGAGGAAAGCTTAGGTCCAGGYGTGGTGGCCCAGGCCTTTAGTCCCAGCGCTCAGGGGACAGAGGCAGGCAGGTCAGTGGCAGTTTATTTTGTGGAGTTCAGAAGCAGTTTTCACAGGGACAGGTTTACAGGGATGAACGAGCTGTAACACGTGCCTAATGGTGGAATACTACCTCAGCCTGTACAGGAGGAAAGTTCTGGCACATGTTATAAGCTGGTGACGCTTGAGGACATGATAAACCAGTCACAAAATGACACCATGTGACTCGCTCGTGTGAAGTTGCCAGAGAACTCAATCCACCCTGGCAGACAGAATGGAGGTGGCCAGGGGATCCTGGGAAGAGGGAAAGGCGAGTCATTAGTTAATGAGCACAGAGTTTTAGCTTTTCAAGACAGAACAAATTCTGGGGGTAGGTAGAGGTGGGGGCTCCCAAGATATTAACATAGTTAAGGCCACTGAACGTGTATGTTTAAAGACTGTTAAGATGATTGGCAGCCAATGGCTGCTGAGGGAGGAGGAGGAGACCTTTTTTGGGGGGGATGTGGTCATGGGTATGTTGCTGATCTTCATTTAGACAGCACTAAGTGGACTCAATGGGCCATAAAAAAGAAAAAAATAATAAGACATGAAGGTCTAGAGGGAGGGTGGATACGACCAAGATACATTGTATACATGTGTGAAACTGTCAAAGAATACATAAAAATATTAAAACGGCTAAGACGGTAAGTTTTATTTTTTTTGTGTATTTTACTTTTAAGCATTTAGTAATTTGTGTGTGTGTGTGTGTGTGTGTGTGTGTGTGTGTGTGTGTATTTATGGTGTTCGTGCCTGTGCACATGCGTTTGTGTGTTGGCACAAGCATGTGGAGGCCGGATGTCAGGTGTATTCCTCAGGCTCTACCTTACACATTAGCGAGAGTCTGTCACTGACCTCGGAGCTCTGGCTCAGCGAGCCCAGTTTACTCCGAGGATCCATTTCCACCTTCCACCAGCACTGTGATTCCAGGCGAGCTGTCAGACCCTTCCACCAGCACTGTGATTCCAGGCGAGCTGTCAGACCCACCCAGATTCTCTGTGGGTTCTAGTGTAGAGGAATTTAAATCCAGCAACACAGTGCTCTGTCAAGGGGTGATCCATTGGAAT
>BDUI01017183.1:27504-42589 GCA_002335545.1 Apodemus speciosus
ACGGTTGTTCCTGACTTTGTGCTTTTCTTGGTACACATTTGATAAAATGCAAACATATAACCAATTGTGCCTCAATCTGGTGTATTTAAAATGTGGAACAAGTCATATTTTAAGGCCTCCCCCACCTCCTCTCTGGGCTAAATACCTTTCTGTTGCTTCTGATCAGGGCTGGCCAGGGCTGGAAAGACCAGCTTCCCAGAATGCTTTTAAAAAGCAACCGTTAGTCGGGCATGGTGGCGCACGCCTGTAATCCCAGCGCTTGGGAGGCAGAGACAGGCGGATTTCTGAGTTCGAGGCCAGCCTGGTCTACAGAGTGAGTTCCAGGGCAGCCAGGGCTACACAGAACCCTGTCTTGAAAGACCCCACCCCCCAAAAAAAAAACCCAAAAGTAATAAAAAGCAACCGTTAGGTCCAACACTGATTTATTTAGCATGGAACATATGATCTAAGATTCTCTCTTTTTTAAGGTCTTCTTATTTCTGAGATATCTGCCTTTAAACAATTTTAATCATTATGTTTTYCAAAGTCYTAGTTACTGAGCATCACTTTCTAACATGCTAATAGCAAAACTTAAAGCGTGTCCCCCCCTACGATGTATTACGTATGCGATGCTTGCGCATGTGCGTGCACCTGCAGAGGCTGGAGTGTGGAACGGGGACTATAGGAGATTGTCAGCCACCATGTGGGCGGTGGGAACTGAACTCAAGTCCTCTGGAAGAGCAGCCAGGGCTCTTAACTGCCGAGCCATCTCAGCAGACACAGCTCTGACCTGCAGCTTTGGCCGCTCCTTGCTACCTCTGYGCTKYGTGGCTGCCGTCCTGTCCCTCTGCTCAAATGGTCTTCAGTCTGCAAGAGGAACCTCTCCTAACCTTGATGGCTCAGTCTCCAAGCCATCCTCATCTCCAATCCTCTGGCGTGTTGCTGAGGCAGAACTGTCAGGCCAACTGGGGTCAAGGGATACTTTCTGTGACATCAGTCAGCAAAATCTCAGATATCATATAAAACTATCAGTGCATATRCAACTACCTACACATTGTAAAAACAGGATAATTCCTTTATACGAGTGTAACATATCCTGTCATATAGCCACAGTCACTCAGGCTCCGGTTTTCTTGTTTTGCTGTAAAGAACACCACAAAACATCCTTTAGTATGTATGGCTTGACTTAATAATGCAGTATGTAGATTCTGATACTGGAAATGCCCACAKTTTAGAATGCCACTGTTGTCAGCTACGTACATTTCAGGTCTCTGCTGAATGGGGATTTGGAGCAGGTTTGGTAAAAGTGTCTTCGTTAGCTAGTATACTATTGGCCCATTTCCGCGGGGTATTTTGCTCATCTAATTGGGAAAAATTCCTTAACTGTCAGTGACATTAGCCCCTTCCCTAGTGGAGCACCGGCCCTGTCTCACCGAGGGCCCATGCTCTGGTCCCTGTCAGGAAAATCTGTGACACTGTGCTCCCCTAGCCCAGAGCCTGCTAAATGCCAACCTCAAGCTTCTGTGCAGGCATAGTGGCCGGCCTCTGGGCCACTGGTCAAACTGGCAAAGGCAGAGGCCCACCGAGACCCCTCCTTACYGCTCACGGGCACCAATCTTCACGCCGCTGGGGAGTCTGTCTGTGACACATCAACACTTGACAGCTGCCTGACCTCTCGTGGTTGTCAGCCTCCCCTCTGCCTGGGCTCATGGCTACACCCAACGCACAGCCACTCCAAGTCCCATCTTTTCTCTGGAGAGTCATCTTTGGGCKGCGGTGATTGCACTCGTGGCTCTGGGTACCGCTCCTTGGTCCTTGTCACATAAGTAGGTAAACGCATGGTCGCTGGTCCCCCCACCCCTGTCTGCCCCCTAAGCAGGGTCTTCCCACTCACCTGCGCTTTCCCCACTTGACACCCACGGTCCTTGCAGAGGAGGCAGACAGYCTAGACTGGGGGCGCTCTGCCCTCAGAATACGGAGCAGAAAGAACTGTGTTCAGACTCCGCTGTTTGCCATCTGAAAATTGAGTCCCAGAAGGACTCCGCCACCTGCCAAGACTGCAGCCGCGGATCAGTACCAGAGCTCATTAACTCNACTGGTCTGATTAGCTATCTTCTCCAGGGAATGTACTCACTGGTGGCTTTGGGTCCCTTACATTGGCAAATTACCAATGTTTTCTGGATAACCAAATGTCTATCGGATGATGAAACCTGTCACCCCCAATCCTCAAGTCCCACATGCCCCAACAGAAGTTGCTTTGACACTAAACTAAACTCACTCAAGAACTCTTTTGATGGGATGTTGGCTCCAATTCTCCAACACCCTTAACACTGTAGAAATGTAAGCCAACCCCAATCTTCTTCTCCTTAGATGGAAGAGCAGGTTTCGAGGCTCAGGGTCTGTGGAAAGCAGCCCTGATGACAGAGAACAAAACAGCAACCATTCTAGAGAAGACGTTTTAGTAAGAAAACAGACCAAACCCACAAAACACTGAAATTAGAGCTCAGAGCAGTCAGCTGTTCCATGCTCACACATCAGAAGACTCAGGAAGACATTGGGACGGCCCCTGTTCAGGATTACCTGTGGACTCAAACCGGCCCTCTCATGTTCTCACGTGTGCAAACAGTCCCCGGAGTTCTACCTGCTCAGTACTGACTACGCTAATGAAGGCAGGGAGGGTCTTCTCACTAAGGGGTTGGATAGCTGGGCTGAAAAGCAGACCTCCGGCAGTAAGGGCAGGCTGAAGGCTCTGTCTACTTTGCAGGAGTGGTGTAAGCATCTGGGGGGTAAGAGGGCTGCACCTCCTTGCTCGAAGTCATTCGGCTGTGACTAGCAGAAATCTCGAAATGAGGACCTCTGATAATGGTGTTGCCAGTGGAATTTTCCCTAACGTTCCTGACATCACTTTTTGAGCTCCGAAACTTCTGACCTACGAAGAATTTTAAACGCTAGTTCACCAGTGTGACAATCAAAACTCCTATCAAAACCCYGTGCTGAGCAAGCTGGGTGGTGCATGCCTGCAGTCCCAGTTCTCTGAGGCCAGCCTTGTACACACAGGAAGGTCAGGCCAGCCTTGTATACGTAGGAAGGTCAGGGGGGAATAGAGAGCAAGGCTGTCTTCAGAAACCAGAACATCAACAGCAGCAAACCATTTTCAAACACCCCACAACAGAAACATACGACTACTTGGGCATTTTTCTTAGAGTTTCAAGATGACAGCATTAGGACACAAGGGGCTATGCCTCCCTGATACCTGTGTTTTACCCAAGATAGGATTAAGTGGTCTGGGGTTAGACTTGACAATTAAAAACAAATCAAATCAAAACAAAACAAAGCAAAGCAAAACAAATAGATCCCCTACCAAAAGAAAAAAACCAAGCCCTTAAGTTGTTAGGTGAAGATCAGCAGGACTCCTCCCTAAGAAACGTGCAGTACTACACCTGAATGTTTACTGCTGACAGAAGTGGGCAAAGCTCCCATGAGGGAAGCCCTGGCCACRGCACGCCCACTGCGGGCGTGCAGGGGCAGAGCACGGCTGCCGCTCTGCCTGGAGTGGCCTCAGCAAACATTTTCTATAAATAGATTTTGAATCACTTTGTCAATATTATTTCTCTTATCATTTCTTTTATTTAAAAATAAATTTAAAATAAAATTGTATAGTGGCAAAATAATTTTAAATTAAAATTTCCTACTTGAAGCTAACAGAGATACATCTTATAGCAGGGAAGACGTGACTGCCATTAGTAACGCTCAAGACAGGGAAAGGTGTGCGGGCTAAGGACGGCCTCACCGGAAGGACGTGCAAGCAGAGYTGCAGCGAGTGTGCAAATGCTGCCGCTGCACACGTGGCACGTCTGCCGGGCCCTGCACGCCCAGGATGCAGTGCACGCCACGAGGAAGCTGCACACAGAAGACACAGAACCAAATACACAGATTGCTTTTAGCATGTTAAAAACCATCACATCAGAGAGGATACAGATAAAAAAATGYCACAGATGACATAAGAAAATAGTGTGTCCATATATATACTGCATATATATATATATAAAATCTACATTATTTACCACTATGATATATACTTTCTGAAGAGGCATAGAGGCTGCCATCGTGAACTAAACTGTACAGCTTGGTTCCTTACAAGTCACACAGTCATACTTTAAGAACTGAAATTAATATCCTCAGCTACATGTCTATATACATTTATTTCTCACCTTCTACATGATCTAAATCAAGAGCCTGGTCATTTTGTCAGGAGTTTGGAGTTTCAGTGTGGCGTTCACCTTTAATATACTGCATTTGCTTCCACACTTAATAACATCATTACCACATTAATTACATTAGAATCATTATATACATAAAAATATTGCCACGTTTGCGAGATAAACGACGTTACTTTCATGAAGACATATTCTTGTACCTCAAAAGTTGCAGTCCCCACTGCTGGACTTCCTGGTTTCTGATATTCAGATACAAGAGGGTAATAGTGGACAAGCATCCACAGACATAGCCATCACTCTTGGGAGAACCCAGCACTTTGTCAGTGTCTTGGGGACAGTAGTGTGTGATAGCATGAAAGGAATAACCACCTTTTTTTAAAAAAAAACAAAACAAAAAAACAACAAAAAAACCCATGAACTTCAACAATTTTTCACTGAAAAAATTCGAAAACTATGAAACAAACTACCTTCCCCACCCCCACCCCCTTTTTTAACAAAGATCAAAATTCTAGATCCTTATTAATCACTAGGGATTCTCACAATTCTGACGGGTAGTGTGACGGCCGGTGAGTGCAGCAGTATCCGTCCANTCTGCTCAGTGCTGCCGGGTTTGTGGTCTGACGGTGATTTTCCCCAAATAAGTCAAGGCTGCATCGCAGAATGTTTAATAATCAGTGTTTAATACTTCTGAGTACAAAAGCGACCTAGACCGGAAGCAAGGGGCAACCGGTAGAGAGCCTCGAGAACACAGCAGGCAAGGTGATCCCTCCTTAGCACCATCTTCCGCCAAAGACCACGCCTCCTCCCSGCCCCTGGTTCCCCTTGTTCCAGTGTCCATCGCATCCCATCCAGACCTTCAAGGGACTTGCCACCTCCTGTTTGTGCTTGCAAACCACGCATTCCCCTGGTCAAATCCAAACAGACTTTGCAGCCCCGCCTCCGAGGGCAGGTCTGCTGCACTGTGGGCCACCAACCCAGCCACCTCCGGTCACACCAGCTCTGCTTGTTCTGTCTTGTATCACATGCAGGCTGATTGCCTTTGCCCCTGGGCTGCTCACCAGACTCTCAACCCCGTGGGAACAAGGTCAAATCCCTCCTGGCCACTACAGCCTAGTGCTGTGACGGGTGATTCAGATAACAACATGTATTAGTGCACGACACTGAACCAAACACTTTTCAGCCCAATCAACTCAATCCTAGGAACGAGGAAAAATGCAACAATCAAAAACCAACCAACCAACCAAACATCAAAGATAACTCCAAACACAAAAACAAAAAACACCTTCAGWTTAGAGGTAAGGAAGTGGGTCAGAATGGAAGCTCCCGGAAGACAAGAGTTTGTAATATCACGGTTCCTACCAGGAGTCAGAATAGCAGCGGACACAGGCACAGAGCTCAAACCACTATCACTGTTAACTCCTGTCACTCAAATAGTCAGCTCAGGACTGTCATCTCTTCTGCCTGTACCTCTCAAATGCCCATGTTATAGCTAAGGACAGTGAGGCCAGGAAGGGGACTGGGACTTGCCCAAAGTCATACAACTATTGGACTGCAAACTCACCCTACCAGGCAGACCTGACATCCTCCAGCCCACACAGCCTGACTAACATGTACAGAACACTGCTGCCCTTTCTCATGAGTAACTCTGCCRTGTGGGTRACTGGTCTGATTAGCTATCTTCTCCAGGGAATGTACTCACTGGTGGCTTTGGGTCCCTTACATTGGCAAATTACCAATGTTTTCTGGATAACCAAATGTCTATCGGATGATGAAACCTGTCACCCCCAATCCTCAAGTCCCACATGCCCCAACAGAAGTTGCTTTGACACTAAACTAAACTCACTCAAGAACTCTTTTGATGGGATGTTGGCTCCAATTCTCCAACACCCTTAACACTGTAGAAATGTAAGCCAACCCCAATCTTCTTCTCCTTAGATGGAAGAGCAGGTTTCGAGGCTCAGGGTCTGTGGAAAGCAGCCCTGATGACAGAGAACAAAACAGCAACCATTCTAGAGAAGACGTTTTAGTAAGAAAACAGACCAAACCCACAAAACACTGAAATTAGAGCTCAGAGCAGTCAGCTGTTCCATGCTCACACATCAGAAGACTCAGGAAGACATTGGGACGGCCCCTGTTCAGGATTACCTGTGGACTCAAACCGGCCCTCTCATGTTCTCACGTGTGCAAACAGTCCCCGGAGTTCTACCTGCTCAGTACTGACTACGCTAATGAAGGCAGGGAGGGTCTTCTCACTAAGGGGTTGGATAGCTGGGCTGAAAAGCAGACCTCCGGCAGTAAGGGCAGGCTGAAGGCTCTGTCTACTTTGCAGGAGTGGTGTAAGCATCTGGGGGGTAAGAGGGCTGCACCTCCTTGCTCGAAGTCATTCGGCTGTGACTAGCAGAAATCTCGAAATGAGGACCTCTGATAATGGTGTTGCCAGTGGAATTTTCCCTAACGTTCCTGACATCACTTTTTGAGCTCCGAAACTTCTGACCTACGAAGAATTTTAAACGCTAGTTCACCAGTGTGACAATCAAAACTCCTATCAAAACCCYGTGCTGAGCAAGCTGGGTGGTGCATGCCTGCAGTCCCAGTTCTCTGAGGCCAGCCTTGTACACACAGGAAGGTCAGGCCAGCCTTGTATACGTAGGAAGGTCAGGGGGGAATAGAGAGCAAGGCTGTCTTCAGAAACCAGAACATCAACAGCAGCAAACCATTTTCAAACACCCCACAACAGAAACATACGACTACTTGGGCATTTTTCTTAGAGTTTCAAGATGACAGCATTAGGACACAAGGGGCTATGCCTCCCTGATACCTGTGTTTTACCCAAGATAGGATTAAGTGGTCTGGGGTTAGACTTGACAATTAAAAACAAATCAAATCAAAACAAAACAAAGCAAAGCAAAACAAATAGATCCCCTACCAAAAGAAAAAAACCAAGCCCTTAAGTTGTTAGGTGAAGATCAGCAGGACTCCTCCCTAAGAAACGTGCAGTACTACACCTGAATGTTTACTGCTGACAGAAGTGGGCAAAGCTCCCATGAGGGAAGCCCTGGCCACRGCACGCCCACTGCGGGCGTGCAGGGGCAGAGCACGGCTGCCGCTCTGCCTGGAGTGGCCTCAGCAAACATTTTCTATAAATAGATTTTGAATCACTTTGTCAATATTATTTCTCTTATCATTTCTTTTATTTAAAAATAAATTTAAAATAAAATTGTATAGTGGCAAAATAATTTTAAATTAAAATTTCCTACTTGAAGCTAACAGAGATACATCTTATAGCAGGGAAGACGTGACTGCCATTAGTAACGCTCAAGACAGGGAAAGGTGTGCGGGCTAAGGACGGCCTCACCGGAAGGACGTGCAAGCAGAGNTTTCTGTAGTGATATGCCGAGGGTGCGGGCCCTGCATACGGATACCCAGGAGGACCGGCGTCTTCCACGGCTGGTGAAGTCTTACACCTCACTGGGCTGTCCACAGACACTTCCGGAAGGCCGTGGTCCTGCAGAGGGAAGTGCTGGAAGGCCGCATATTTTGGGACACTGCTTAAGTGGCTACGGTTAGCACCCTGAGCCCACGACTGACCRTGAGTCCCCGGTCTGCATGTGTAAGTGACTTCTGGCCACTTTCTGTCCTCTGGCAAGTAGTCCACTGGAGGCAGGACGAGTTTCCCGTTCTTGGGCGACCCCGAGCTGCCRTACGCCCTGGCACCGATGTCAACGGGAAGGACTTCAATTCGACTCGAGGGCAGAACAACAGGAGTTGGGCGGCCATAGGCTTTCCCTGGAGAAATGTCAACTGAAAGAGAGGAGCCGTAAGGTCTCCCGGAAGGGCTAATTCGAGGCCCGAGGCTGAGCTGTGTGGACACATAGCCGCCGTGGGGAGCAGGGCTGCGCTTCGGAGAGTTTCCGAGGTAGACAGGCGGGCTGCTGTAGGAGGGTGGATATGCCGCCCTGCGATCATCCTCTTCGGCCTGGGGTGGGCATCGCACATGGCTGGGAGGCTGCACTTTGAACGTAAACCTGCTGGGTCCTTTCGGCGGACTGGGACTTGGCTCGGGGTGCTTCCTCGGGCTGGGAGGGTGAGTCCGCTCCGGGCCCTCCTCCGCAGACGCGCCTTGCTCATTCTCACCCCCAGGCACATTGTCATACTGGGACGCGTTAGAGCCCCGCTTCCCGTCACCCCCATCGAAAGCCCTCATCTTTTGCCTTGAGTTCGACAGTCGGGTCTCCGCAGAGCTTGGGGTGGTGACGGGAAGCCCTGAGTGGCTTCTGCCTTCAATGGCATATTTAGCAGTTCTTTCAATGGCTGAGACTTCTGATGGTTTTCTCCATTTGGGCATAAACTCCTTCCTGACGTTGGAAATCGCGTTGCTATTTTGGTTAGCAGCTGCGTGGTTGTAGTGCCTGGAACTGTCCTGTGCACCCGATGAAGGGTTTCTCTGAAAATCTGCCTCATGCTTCAGATTTTTACTAGCCTCATCCACGGATTTCCGCCGTGACTGCCCGGCTCTTTCTGGGGTGCCGTTTCTGCTGTGATGCGTAGGAGAGGGCTCACRCTTCTTGTGAGGTGACCCATCTTCCTTCCTGCTGCTTATTTTGGGGCTGGGCCGGCCAACACTTCTTTGTCCGTTGCTCAGGTGATTAAGACAGGCAGCGTCAGCCTCGGGCGGGAGCTGGCCCAGGGGCTTCTTTGGGAACTCGTCCTCCTTCCCTGAAAGAAGGACACTTGCGTCAGTGCAGCAAACACAAGAAGGAGGAGCGTCCGTCTAAGAGATGCACTGTGGACATATGATATATGGAGATTATCTTGCTTGTGGAGACACACTTTCACAGTGCCAAATGTTAGTGCCTAACAGGAAGTGAGTTGTATAGAAAGTGACACAACGGCAGAGCTAACCTCAGAACCTAAGCAGGCACTGTGCAGGTGGGGAGAGCTCACAGGCCAGGGCCACCCACCGCCTAACGCCCAATTCTTGTATTTTCTTATACACTGTGACATACTTTCTAAGGAGAGGTGATTCTCTCTCAGTAAACAGAGTTGGTCTGTAGCCTGAGACTTGACATTACATTGTTTTCATTTTAACACATCTCAACTAAAACAGTTTTGAAGTCAGTGAGGTCTTGGCTTGTAGCTTCAAACAGATCTATCAAAGCTGAAGGTCACTGGATACCTTACTCTAGACCACAAGTTCTCCCCAGACTGTTATTATCTTGGGTATTTCCACAGTATAACTTACTGTTTAAAAGAAAAACACTCTCCAACTGAAAACAGACATCCTAATAATACCCTACTTCAAAATGTAAAGACAGAAAAAGAAATTTAAAAATGATGAACACCATATTAGGTAATTTATTTAATTAAAAGGAGTTGTGAGTGTATCAGGCTAGTGTGTGTGTGTGTGTGTGTGTGTGTGTGTGTGTGCGCGCGCCTGGTGCCTGGGATTCTGAAGACAGCACTAGATCCCCTAGAACGGGCTCCAGAGGGCTGTGAGCCAGGAGGCGAGCACTGGAGTGGGGGCCTGGTCCTCCCAAGCAGCAGTGAGCCTGRCAGAGCCATCTCTCCAGCCCACTTACTTTTATATTCTAAATAACTAACAGGATTGTGAGCAGCTGAAGGGAGGGGCAATAAAATGGCCAGTTAGCAAAACGTATTTTAAATGCTCTATCACAACATTACCAGATTACCATGAAAAAATTAAACATTTCATTTGCAAAAACTGAAAAATGTTTTAACTGTTATTATAAAACAACATTTTGACCCTTGAATACAAGATTAACAGTATTAATTAATTAATTAATTAACAAAATTAACTGATGCTCACTGACTGTGACCTGCAGGAGTTCYGTGAGCAGGAGATGGGATTTCCTCATGGCCCCAGCACCACAGTCTTGCTATTCCTTTCTTTTCTTTTTTAGGGGTAGGGAGGGCACTATGTTTACTACTCTTAGAATTCTCATACTGCTTGTTTCTTTATGGGAAGCTTTACTTGATACATAACAGCTATAGATCCATTTCTTCAGGATTTTAAAATAATGACCCGATGTTCTGTTGTGCTGGGCCCAGAAGGCTGCCAAGCTAAGGACCCAGGTTTGCTCTGGGAGCCCACGGGACAGACAGGAGAGATGCGGAGGAGACCTGGCTTAGCGAGTGGAAGGAAGGCCCCACTTCCCACCACCAGCATTCCAACCCAATCCAGTCCCATCCAATCCAAACGAAATGAAACAAAGCAAACAGGAAAATTAAAGTGGTAAGAACAATTTAGAAATCAGGAGTGGGACAGCRCAGAGCGAGAAKGCAGCCGGAAGAACCTCTCTCTGAACAAGGCAGACAAGCCCCAGGAGGAGGCCAGAAGACGGGGCCYGGCCACACACAGGGCACCRTGAAGAGGGCCGGATAGTTTGTCCTGAGTTAAGTGGAAAACTCTAGAGACTTCTCAACAGATGAGTTATAATCTGAGGTACTTTAAATGGTGGTGCAGACTTAAACTGTGGTAACAATAAGCAACAAGGACAGCAGTCACGATTGCTGACATTCATTAAGCAATCCTGTGTCAGTTAGGACTGTAACACAACACTGATAACAGACACGAGTTCACGGTCTCCTAGGGGAGGAGACGGAGGCAGATGAAGCCGCTCAAGGGTCCACGGGCTAGTACGGACCAGACGCAGCACTCAACCCATGGCTGAGGCCAGCGCCTGTGCCYGCCCTTCCCTGCACTCTACTGCGGTGGGGGCAGGGAGACGCTGGCTTTGGGCACACATTGCCATGAAGTCCATCTGCAAGCAAGAGAAAGACTCACACTCTATACAGGTGCAGGAAAGTTGATCTTCAGTATAAAGAACAAGGAAAGTTTTTGCCTCACACTTTGCATTTCAGTAAGAAGCGAGGTCTATTTAAGGCAGACCAACTGGAGGGAGAGCCTCCCGACGCTGCTGTGGGTCGAGGCTTTAACAGCTCGGCCTGGAGCCACGCCTGCTCGCTGTGGGAGGTGGAAGGAGACGAGACTGAAGCGTGCAGAGCACCGGCTGCTCTTCCTCCCAGACTCCGCATTCGGTTCCCAGCACCCACTGACAGCTCACAATCTTTGCAACTGCAATTCCAGGCAACCCAATGCCTCCTCTGCTCTTGGTGGGCACTGCATGAATGTGATGCACAGACATACATGCAAGTAAAACAACCATACACGTAAAACTAAAAATAAATACGATTTATATATATATTTTAAGAATTAAAGGGAAAACTCAGCAGATTTCATTTCTTCTGCAGAGATCATCACGAGCAGCAGGCCCATGTCTGCGCCTTCTCCCCACTATAGTACCCACGGCGCACTCCCACTGCCCGGTGGCTTCTCCTTTCGTATTCCTTCAGAGCAATGGCACATGCCCACACTGACAGTGGGGAAACACTGAGTGAAAACACCCACAGTTCACAGTTAAGAAAGTCGAGTCTGGGGAGGAGAGCCACACACAAAATTACATAATATCTGATTATCTCCTAAATGGCAAGCCCTCATTAGGTACCTTCGAGGAAATGGCATGTTGGCCAATATATTAAATGCACAAAACTTTTAGGGGACATGGCCTTTTTGTTCCAGTAAAACTTTTCAATAAGGAGGCAGCAGACAGGAATATAAGACAAGTGCCTCCTAAGATTGTAAGTGCTTAAAAATCAATTTCTCTAAATGTTAAAAGCAGTGAGGCAAGCCAGCCCAGAGTGCTTGGCAGTGAGGAGGGGCCTCGCGTGTCTGGGCCAGAGAGCTATGCCTCTGTGTGCTCAGTTCCAAACCATCCRCTCGCTTCCTCTTCCTGCTGGGCATGGGAACAGGCAAAGGACACCACGGCATGGCTTGTGTCTTAGTTACTCCTCTATTGCTGTGAAGAGACACCAACACCAAAGCCACGCTTACAAGAGAACGCATCGAACTGGGGATTTGCTTACACTTTCAGAATGTCAGTTCATTATCATCATGGAGGAAGGCAGATACGCACGGTGGTGCAGACAGCAGGCAGAGCCAGTGACTGGGCGTGGCATGAGCTTTTGAAACCTCAAAGCCCACTCTAAGTGACAGACTTCTTCCACAAACCACAGCCCTTAATCCTTCTCCAACAGTTCCATTAACTGGGGACCAAGTATCCAAACTCATGAGCCTGTAGGGCCAGTCTCATCAGACCACCACAGCTGTGACAGTGGCATCAGCAGAAATCTTCCAGAAACACTTGCTGACCGACTCTTGGGTGACACTACAATTGTATTGCTCCCGTGAACCTCAGCGTGGCCACCACATCCAAGTGCAGGCGTTCTTTCTATCTAGTAATGGTCTCTGCAAAAGTGCCCGTGGAAGAAGAGGAATAAGGCGTGGTAGGTGGCGTCGAGAGGACCAAAAAGGAAGGAAAGCAGAGCCACAGGAGGGCAAGAGATGGAGGTGGCCCCAGGGAAGTTATGAAGCCACGAGCAAAGCTCCCTCAAAGAAGCAGGCTCTACATGATGTCTCAAAGGTCTCTCAGTTCTGATGGCCAGGCCAGACTTACAGTCTCTTTGTCAAGCAATCTGCCTCTGTTATGATAAAATTAAGAGGACAAACCTACATAATTTCTACACAAAGGTGATTTTTCCTTTCATTCCTTCCTTCCTTCCTTTCTTCCTTCTTTTCCTCCTTCCTTCCCTCCCTTTGTGAAGATTAAGTATGCAACTTTTACTGGGCCAAGGAAATACTGTGTGTATCCTAATCTAATTAGTATTTTCTATCACAAAAGTAGATTTAAGTAAATCTGTCAACACTCAGACACACACACACACACACACACTCTCTCTCTCTCTCTCTCTCTCTCTCTCTCTCTCTCTCTCTCTCTGGGTTAACCGATGTCTTACATCCTCATTCCTCCCAAGCTACTATGCTCAGAAGACCCAAGCACGACTCAAGCACTCTGTCATTACGAGGACATTTCTACCGTCANTCTCTCTCTCTCTCTCTCTCTCTCTCTCTTTGGGTTAACCGATGTCTTACATCCTCATTCCTCCCAAGCTACTATGCTCAGAAGACCCAAGCACGACTCAAGCACTCTGTCATTACGAGGACATTTCTACCGTCAGCATTTGCTGCCCCCCCCCCCCCACCGCTTTCTAATGGAGACTCTTCTCAGTGAACAGAGGGTGTGGTTTTGCACCTTCTGATGTTTCTACCCAGCTTCATGTCAGAAATGTACTTTTTCCTCCTCCTCCTCCTCCTCTTCCTCTTCTTCTTCCTGAAAGCACAGGTGAGCTCCAGCCATGTACCGGAGAGCTTTGCGTGAGGAAATCGTGTTAGTGGCTCCTCACCCATCTTCAGTCAGGTAAGCCCTAACRATCTTCTCCCCACCCACAAGAAAGGTAACTTAATACAATTTAGGACAAAACTGTTTCTTTTTTGTTTTTGTTTGTTTAGCATTTTTGTCTTTAAAAGCTCCAAAATGCCAACAGTAGTCTAACTTCCCAAGAAGGTAAAAGGGTCCCTCTTTTCTGTGTCCTCAGGCCTGTCCATTTCTGGTATTACTCGGGTCTCTGTCACCACCCAGTGGACACCACACTCTACTACAGGGTGGAGTGAACTGCCTCAGAGGCACTAGCAACTCTGTGAACCCACAGACAGATGTAATCACAGTTCTGAGCTCTTCTGGTGAGCCTCCTACCACTGCCAGATTGTAAGAACACAATTTTCAACACACAGTGAAACTGACTGACGTGTACGCGCATGACAAAGAACGGCTCAATCCCCTCAAGCATGTTTTGTGCTGATCTTTGTACACAGACTCTACTATCTCAAAAAGGACCAGAACATCAAAGCGTGCCCGCTATGCACCAGACGTGCCGGTGCTGAAGATGCTGAGATGCAGTGTCTGCTTCTGAAGGACACACACTAGTGTGAGTGCTCACGCACCAAACGCGATTAGCCAGGTACGTGCGGAAGCATTGAGTTCAGGCACCAAGCATGGGTGAGCGCATTCCAGGGTTGCGGGCATCCTGTGCGCAGGCTGAGAGGCTTTAAGTGAGTCGTAATGCCCAAGTCAGTGTGTAAACTACCAGCTTAGGTCAGACGTATTCAGAGACAACTAGTGGATGAAGCCCAAGAACTAAATGTTGAAGAAATGTCTATACAAAGACAAATTAATGCCAAAGAGGGCTTCCCTCTGTCCTCAGGCAATCTCTGATCCCAGCAGCAGATGCTACTTTTGAATAATAAACAGCTCTGCTGTGAAATCACTCCTGGAATCAGCCAAAATGTCTATCATTTAGCAGCTGGACAAGTATTTAACTTTGAACCCAAGGTTCCCCATCTATAATCTATGGATAGTAATAATGATGTATAATGACAATGAAAGTCATTCACAGTTCTACCAAATAATAAATAAAATAACAGAAATTTCTTATCAGGTTGCCTCAGAAAGAAAGGCCAGAAGTAAACAACAAAGAAGAGCGGGCTGCTGTCTAGGCTTCCTGTAAATCTGTCAAAGGGCGTGGACCAGAGCCAGCAAGTGAAGGGGATGAGGGGAACAGCTCAGTTAGGGTCACTGCTAAGAGCTCAAGAACCTGAGCGTGTGTCTACTATACTCCACCCCGCACTTAGCAACCCAACCCAACACCTGAAGCCAGACTTACACACAGACAAGTTCAAAGGAAGCYAGCACACAACTGACGCTAGACTTCTAATTAAAGAATCTATTTTTCTATTATTTATATATTAAAAAATTTTAAGAGGATTTGGCTATAGTTGGCCTTTTTTGTACCAATTTTTTTTGTTTGTTTTGTTTTGTTTTTTGAGACAGGGTTTCTCTGTATAGCTCTGGCTGTCCTGGAACTCACTCTGTAGACCAGGCTGGCCTCGAACTCAGAAATCCACCTGCCTCTGC
>BDUI01017189.1:16725-26884 GCA_002335545.1 Apodemus speciosus
TGTGTGTGTGTGTGTGTGTGTGTGTGTGTGTGTGTGTAGACGTGTCGTAGCACATATATATGGAGGTCAGGTCATCAGGCTTGGTGGCTTGGTGGCAAGTACTTTACCTGCTAAAGGTCATCAGAGCCAAAAAGATGCGTAAACCTGAGCTTTCTTTTCTTTTCATAAGGCGCTTTGCTATCCTGTTTTTCTCATTGCAAGGAATAGCACAGCACCAGCAAGAAGGCGGTGGTGGTAGATGGCTCTGTCTTACAGGCTGATCCTGCAGAGTCCTCTTAGACTCCATCCATCCCCTCAGCCCAGGGAATTCTTGGCTCCCCTCTTTCTCTCCAGACTTGCCACTCATCTCCTCCTTTGTTCTTCAAGGTTTCATGAGGACTCACCCTCTCCCTCTCCTTACAGATTAAGACGGAGGATCTGGGTGACTCTCTACAGCAGACCCTTTCCCACAGGCCATGCCACCTGAGCCAAGGACCTACCATGATGCCTGGAAACCAAATGTCTGGGGTAGGTACCAGCCCGGACCATGGACCCCGGGGTGTTTACTAGGCTGGTGAGTTCATTCCAGCCCTTCTACAAAATGCTGGGCTTCTACTCTTGGCACTCTGTGAATCCATCCGGAGAGCCCCCATTGCGAACAAAGGAGGCCCAGGGTATGCTGGGTTCCCAAAAGCAGTCCTTGCAGAAGTGAGGCCTGGTGAGGGACAAATAGACATGTCACTGCTTTTGCAGAACCAAAAGCCAGTCTTTAAAAAAAAAAAGTCCTAATCGCTGTGCTGTGTGTCCAATATCAAGGGCCTTCAGTGACAGACGGTGGCCTTCTCTGTGTCCTTTAAAGATTAAGATCATTAATTTAAGATTAATGACAAAACTAAACTGGAGTGGAGAGGGAGAGCAGTGACCGCTTGGGCCATTAGGATGATAGCCTCTTGTGGGTCCCTTGGGGGAGAAAAGTCTGCTTTCCTAACCATTCTTGAAAGCCACACATCCTTCATTCCATGAGGTTTGTCAACTGTATGTGTGCAGGCCCCGGTCTGTGAGGTCTGGAGCCTCCAGATGCTGGGATTGTCATTTTTATGTTTTGAGCAGGTGAGAGAGGCTCAGACTGATGGGCTTTCTGTTTAATCAAATAGATTTTATTAAAATGTAAGCCTGGGACAGAGCTTGGTGGTGCATGCCTTTGTTCCTGGAACTCAGGAAGCAGAGGCAGGTGGATCTCTGTGGGTTCAAGGCCAGCCTGCTCTACAGAGCAAGTTCCTGGTGACATAATAAGAAACCACGTCTCAAAACAAAACCACAGAGCCAGGCATGGAGGAGTGTGCCTGTAATCCCAGTAGTCATGAAGCTGGGGCAGAAGGGTTACTACAAGTTCAAGGCCCGCTTGGGCTACACAGTGAGTTTGCAGCTCTCGTGGCTATGGAGTGAGAGCTTGTCACAAGCAAAACCTCAACAAAAACAACTGACAGTTTGCCCCATCGCCTAGCACCTTCTAGAAAGACTCAGGAACAGGAAATAACTGAAGGGGTGGCTTTTAGCATAATCAGGTGACAGGATCGGTTAAGGAAATGGATGTCGGGATTGCTGCCACTTTTAGGATAAGCCTCTGCGATTCAGGCGATATCTATCGGTCCTCAGGGCATCTGCAGTTGGGACTCGGGGCATAGACAGATGGAAGCCTGAGAACGGAGTTAAGTAACCGTGCTGCAGGGACTGCTTAGATGACTGCAGGAGCACCACCAGCACGGATGGAGTAGCTACTTACTGTGCCCCATGCCCTGTGCTACGTGTCCCCAACACCCAGCAACATGAAGCAGGGATCCTGCCCACAACCTCCAGAGTCTGCAGCCCCAGGAACTATATGAGTCAGAGCCGAACAGGCTTCAGCCCCCCCCCCCCCCCAGTTGTAGACGGTATAACATCTGTGCATCTCCCCACGTGCAGGACATGGCTTCTCTCCATCCACTCCAGCAGCTCGTGCTGGTCCCTGGCCACTTACAGTCTGTATCCCAGTTCCTGCTTTCCCAGACCCCACCTGGGCAGCAAGGTAAGTACCCTGGGCTTTGTATAGTCATTACCAGAATCTAGAAGAGGCTGCTACTGCTTATGGGCATGGGGGTGTCATAGATGTTACTCACCCCTCTGGTGTGAAAACCAGCTTGGGGCTGGGAATAGCTCTCAGCTGATAGAAAGCTTGCCTAGCCTACGGAAAGCCCTGGGTTTGATTCCTGGCGTTAGACAAAGCCAGGCACAATGCCATCTTTAAACCTAGTACACTTGTACGTGGAGGCAGGAGGCTCATCCCGTGGCTGCACAGCAAGTTCAAAGTCAGCCTGGGCTATGTATGGAAATCCTATCAGAAAGAGAACGGCTTCTCTGCCTGTGACCGAGGGAGGGATCCCTGTGGGGGCCACTCCAGACTATTCAGTATCCCTGTTTCTCCTTCCTGCCCAGGCTCTTGCTGGAACTACACTTTCATAGAAACTGAGTCTAAAGGTTCGGAATGGTGGGGACGTGGGTGGGGGTAACACAAGAAAGTCCAAGCTCCCAGGGAAATGAGTCCAGTGAGTCCGATTCTTTGGAAGTCCGCTTGCTTCGAGCCTTTTCCCTCCCATTGGCCTGGCTGTACTTCTGTCTGGATGGAACAGCAGTGCCTCCCACAGGCTATAGAAATAGGCTCTGGTTGTCTTTGGCAAGAAGCCTTGAGCAAACAGATCAGAGTATTACTAACACTAGGTATAACATTGCTTAACATGCCCGGGAGTCTGTTGAGTTGTTTTCCTGACTTATTCCTCAGAGCACTTGTGCTATAGATAGCCTTACTGTATGCTGTTGACCTACTAGAAAGTTCCGGAATAGTCTGAGCCCCATGCTCCGAGATTATCATACTGTACTGCTTGCCTTTCCACCCACTTACACCAAACAGGGCTGCAAATGCTGCTGGAAATACAAGCTCCAGATAGCTTATACTCTAGAGGAGTATTTGGAAATCCAGGTAGCTTACACCCCACTCTGAGCACCTGTCCAAGATGCAGCCCCCACGCTTCGCTTGCAGGGTGTCTTGGAATAGCACTAGGATGAACGGGAATGCATCTGAGTGTTAATTTCGGCTAACCAGAACCCATCATGCTCCTGCACTAGGAAAGAGAAGATGAACATTAGTTCAGCTTGTTTCTGGAAGACTGTACTGTGGTGCGAGCATGGCCCAGGCCCAGAATGCATGGGCATAGGTATACTGTACGATAGAAGGGACAGAGAAACAGGTTAAAATGTGACGTCAGAGAAACTTTAAAAAAAATTACTGGCTGCATTTCTGTAGAAAATTTACGTGATTTCTGCAAGTTCATGTTTCCTCCTATAAAAAATCAAAAAGTAAAAGCCCACTGTACAAGGCCATCAATGGGTGCCTGGTTCCGTTCATATGACAAGCCCCTGCACATTGCAGAATGCAATGTAAGCAAAATTAATCCTCAAGCCTTTTCGTTTTCAGCCCAGGGTTCCTCCAAGACCTCTTTTACCTTCTGGCCTTTTCAGACTAAAGTGTGGAAGGGGCCAGCTTTAGCTGATGTGGTACATTAGTACCACAACCGCCTGGGAAGGGCAAATATTTGCTTGTCTACGCTGAGTGACTGAGATCTGCTCCTATTGTTGGCTTTGGTGATCTTGGGGTTCCCTTGTGCTAGGAGTGAAAAGCACCGACTCTGGCCGCCAGGAGACAGAAACTACACACCACAGTCACCAGACAGGCTGGGCCTTTTCTTGGCATTTTTCCTGAAGACAAGAGGAGAAGGAAGTCCCTAGACAAGGCAGCCTGTAGGATGAGTCCACACTGCCCAAGGGGGTTTGAAGGCCCCAGCATCTGACCTTCCTCTTGCTCTCTCCTCCCTCCCATGAATTTAATGACCTGGTCTCCAGGAGGCTCTGACCAATGACCTAGTCCCCTTCCAGGCAATATGGTACCATCTGCTTGCTCTGTCCTTACAGATCTGGCTGGCCTAAACAGCCCAGCTGCTTCCCCCCCCCCCCCCCCCCCCCCCCCCCCGCAGGCAGATTGAAATCCCTGGCTCCCCCTGGGGCGCTGTAGTCATTCCTGTGTTTCTCTTCTCTCTGGGCTTCTCACCCTGCTAATCAGATCTCAGGGAGAGTGTGTTGACCCTCCTATGCCTTTGCAGCTCTCGGGCAGGCAATCAGGCAGGCAGGACAGGTTTGGGGACTGCTGTTTACAGCTGTTTATCCCTGAGTCTGGTTGGCCTCCACCAGTATGTGGCAATCGCTGGCAGTGCCCACAGGGCTTTTCAGGCAGGCTTAGGGTGGGTTCTGGGACCTGATTTTAGGTTAGCAGGAGGAGGGGGCAGTTAGCATGGTCTCAATGTTCAGCTTGTCTTTCAAATGGCCTGGATTTTGTTTGTTTGTTTGTTTGTTCCTTTGTCCCTTTTGTCCCTCCCCTGTCACTCAGGTCTGCAGCCGAATCTTCTCTCCTTTCCACAGCAACAAAGCACCCTACTCCTCCCACAGACAGGGCCTGGCCTCGCCTCCCAGGTAACTGCTCCCCTCCATCCCTCCAGATTCTTCACAGATTGTCTCAGCCCTGGGCAAAGTTCAGGTCCTCGGTCTTCCCCTTGTTAGCAGGGCACTCACTCTGGGGGTTCTCCCTGTTGGGACCTGGAAAATCCTCAAACAACTCCCAAGGAGGTAGTTTGCCCTGTCACTAGAATGAGGCTCCCGGACTGGCCGGCTACCTACCAGCAGCTTCAATCCCTGGCTTCGCCTCTCAGAGTTTAGCCGATAACTCAGGGATGCTGATATCTCCCGGTTCCACCCAGATTCTCTCAAGTCCCAAGGAGTCCAGGGTACCAAAGCCAGAATCTCACCTCAGGACCACTTCAGCTGACTACATCCTGCAAAGGACAGAAGGACAGAGGTTGGGGGCAGGCAGGCTGAGATCTAGGGCCCTGTGCAGACCTGATGTGGATCACACACAGAACACCCACTATCGATTGGGAAACCAAAGTCTGTTTCTTGCCAGGGATCTCCTGGGATATCAATCGCTTGCACGGATGCATGACTTGTTTCTACAAGGGATGACCAGAAGTGACTTTTAATATTCTTTCTCTGGGCTAAAATCTCCAAGACCTGCTGAAAAGCCCTGGCTTTTCCCAGGCCTGACATCCCACAGAAGATAGCCAGAGGGGGAGCGCCACCTAGTGGTTAAGAGAAATGGGGACAGCTAAGGTGGATGATGAACTTTTCTTCCTTCTGACTGTACCCAAGTCTGGCATCGTTATATGCCCCCGCTCTATGACTGTGAGGTTCTAGAGCATACTCAGGACCAGCTCTTGCATCTAGTATTAGAACACAGAGATTGTCAGAGGAGCCGATTAGAAGATGGTTAGGATCCTTCTACTCAGGGTGCCATGGTTTTGCCATGGTGTCTGTGGTATTGCTTGTTGAAGACCCCAGCTTGGGGAACACCTTGTCTATGTGTAAATAAATAAAATAAATAAAAATATAAATTAAAAAGGTCCTCCTAGGGGCTGACTAACAGCCACAGAAACAAGAGCAAAGAGGGATACGTGAATGACTCTGAGGCATCAAACTAATAGATAGGAGGCAACTGTGCTGTTTAATGAGTTTGCCAAATGAAGCAGCAGGAAAATTAATGAAAAGGCATATTCAAGGGCTACTAGAACTTTGCTCCAAGGACCTGTCTGGGCTACCTCCCTCCACCCCGACCCTCGTCTCCTGCAGAGCAGGGCCCATCCGTGATGTTTCTAGGAGACTCCTCTTCTAAAAATGAGGAGAAAACTCTTAACTTGACACTGACTCCTTATCCTCTTCATGAGGATGCCAGTCTCGGGCAAACCAGAACAGGTGAGGGATTTAACTTCCTCTAGGCAAAAAAGCAAAGAAGAGACAGGGGGATTTACACTTATTGTCCTCAAAGGCAGTGAGTAGTCTCTGTGTTGGACCATAGTGCCTGGCCCTCAAGATCTGGACTGCACCCCATCTTTGTGGAAAAATTTATACTCAAGGGGCTGGAGAGATGGCTCAGGGGTTAAGAGCACTTGCTATTCTTGCCGAGGACCTAGGTTCAGATTCCAGAGTCCACCCGGTGTGTAATACCCAAAATTAACCTGTAAGCCTCACCTACCCAGGAACCAGGTAACTTCCCGGGGTGCTGGGAGTTGTAGTTCTTGAGAAATAACAAAGCCTCATGGGAAAGTACAGGTGGCCTATGGGTTTGTTTCCATAAGCTGCTGACCGTGCTTGAGGCGATTCTAGCCAGGAAATTCCAGGGAATTATCCTGACCCAAGTCTATCTCTTGGTCAGTATTTAATAGTTAATAAATGCTTGCTTTGAATTTGGCCCTAAATGGTGTAGTTGGTTTCCCTGGTGACTCGCAGGATTAATGGGTGGCCCACAAACACCTGTAACTCCAGTTTCAGGGCATCAGACTCCCTTTTCTGACCTCCAAGAACACACCTTGGTGCACTTACACACACTCAGACACATAAACAAGTAAATCTTTTTAGAAAGTAGATATGTCAAAGCTAGATATGTTCCCGATCTCATTGGAGTGCAGCATGGCTCTAAATTAAATGGTAGAATTTCCTATGAGATAAGCTTAAAGGGGTGGGGGGGGGGACTGTCTTCTGACAAGGATTGACTAGGCCCAGAGAGATGCTTTGGCAGTCTAGCCATTCCCAGTACTTACATGGTGGCTTACGGCCGTCTGTAACTCCACTCCCAAGGGATATAGCATCCTTTATGTTTCTGCAGGCCATGGGTGCACATGGTGTGTGTGTGTGTGTGTGTGTGTGTGTGTGTGTGTGTGACCCAAACATATAAAATAAAAACAAAACTTTTAAAAATACCTTTGATTAAAGCTACAACACTCTCCAGGAATAGTGATATATAGCTGTAAACCTAGTACTGTGGTGGCTGAGGCAGGAGGATTGTGAGGACCAGGCTAGACTGGGCTACATAACAAGATCGCACGTCATTCTCATTAAAGAGAACAGTAAAGTGACACTCATAGCTAATGTCTTGGATTTCTAGATGTCCCTGTTGTCTTCGGTCCGTGACTGTTTTGTGTGCTCCATCACTCTGTTCTATGGAAAAGAACAGGCCAAGCAAATGACCTTTTCCTTGTCCCATGCTGAGATTTGTCCCAAGTCTGAGATCTCAGATCTCACAGTAAACAACCCTGTCAGTTCCTTTTATGGTAGAAAGCTGACTAGAGGAAGTCACCTACTCTGGGTCAGTGAGTCACAGTCCAAAAGCCAAAGTGACCACCTCCTTGTCTTGCTTCTTTCTGTGTACCCAGTATTTGTTCCAGATCATAGAAATGCTAATCTCTATCCCCACCCATCTGCCACAACAGGGCTCAGTGAACCCAAGGCCCTGCCACCTTCTATGTGAATCATTCAGTAACGACTGCAGGCACCTCAGCGTGGCCTGTTGAGTCTTCGTTCGTTTCTCACTGTGGTGTGTGTTCCTTATCAGGCGGTTGGGCGCCCTGGGCTGTCAGGATCCTCTTTAGAGCCCCACCTGGAAGCCCCTCAGCATCTGCCAGGGCCCAAGCATTTGCCTGGCCCCGGAGGGAATGATGAGCCCACTGACCTGGAGGAGCTGGAGAAGTTCGCCAAGACCTTCAAGCAGAGGCGTATTAAGCTCGGCTTCACACAGGTGTGCTCTGGGAGCCGGAGTGGGAGGAACTGGCTTGTGGGATCGAGGCTGTGTCTTCCCAAGTGCAGGGCTCAGGAGCCTTCTGACCCTACATCCTGTTCCCTGTGAATAGAGCATGGGTGGCTAGTGGGAAGGAAACTGAGGGTTGCTCAGGGAGACAGAGGAATAAAGACCATCCCAGAGGGGGGGGAAAAAGCCAAGGAAGGCGCAAGGCTGTGGGCAGATGCTCAGGGCTCTGGCTGTGTGGTAGCTGCAGGCAGGAAAAGGACATCTGTCCCTCACCTCCCTCCCTCTCCACTCCTCTCGCAGGGAGATGTGGGATTGGCGATGGGAAAGCTGTACGGTAATGACTTCAGCCAGACTACCATCTCGNGGGTTTCTCTGTATAGCCCTGGATGTCCTGGAACTCACTCTGTAGACCAGGCTGGCCTCGAACTCAGAAATCTGCCTGCCTCTGCCTCCCAGAGTGCTGGGATTACAGGTGTGCGCCACCACCGCCCGGCTAGTTCTAGTCTAGTCTAGTCTAGTCTATTCCCTACCATAGAGCTAACTTATATTTCAAGACTGCTGTTTAGAGGCAAGATCCAATTTATTTACTCAAATTGTATGGGATCAGCCTACTCAGGAGACCAGGAAGAGGGCCCTGTAGGGTCCCCCTGAGGCAGGATTTCTCAGGCCCAGCTTCAGGTGTTTATTTGGCTATTCTGGAACTGGTGTCAGAGGACAGACAATTGCCATGATCAGGACTGGCCAGGTGAATCTGTCAGAAGGAAAGGTGATCAGGAGGTAGATTCTGACAGGATCCAGACCTACTAGGAGGTCAGGGACAGAAGCCAAGGGGTGGAGGATTCGAACCGGTGAATGGGAACACAGCAGCAGAAAGAGGGAGGGGCAAGGCTTCTGACATGTGGACCAAATAAAACTGTTTGTCTTTGGGGGCTGGCCGAGGAACTGGAGAGCCTGGCTCTCTGCCTGGACATTGGCCATAGTTCCTGCCTCATCTCCTCAGTTGACTCCACACATTGTCAAGTGTGCCCAGGGAAGTGGGTGGTGCAGAGTGGCCCCTGCTTGAGACCTCTAGCCCATGTGGAAAGGGAAGGAACAGGCCTCTCTCTCCAGAGCCAGGTTCTGCTAAGTGTATGTATGGGCTATTGATTACTCTTCTACTGGTAAAGGCAGGAGAGGCAGACTGAGAGGCCAGGATGGTTCTCGTCAAGGAAGTCCCCTGACTCAGAAGAGTGCCAGGGAATCATCCCCTCTCCTCAGCCTACTGCCCAGGAGACAACTTTCACTGGAACATCCGAATGGAAGAACTGATTTGAAGCTCCTAGAGTCTGTGGGGAAGAATTTTACATTATAATAATACGGGCTCTCCTCACCTGCAGCCTTGGCTCCAACCTTACACTTGTGGACAAATGGCCTCAGAGCTAGCATAGGTTCTTGGGTGCCAGAGAAAAGTCATTTCACTCAGTACTCACAGATGGGCACATCTTCTAAAATAGGTCATGTGGTGTGACTCACAGTCCTACTTGCATCCCTTATGCCCACGTGGGCCACTGATGTCTGGGTATCCCTGAACCATGACTGCAAAGACCTGGAGACTGCGGTGGGAGCCCTCGGGGACATTTGCCCAGAGCATCCTGAAGAAGCGGTCTATGGTCTGTCTTAGTTAGGTTTTTACTGCTGTGAACAGACACCATGACCAAAGCAAGTCTTATAAAGGACAACATTTAATTGGGGCTGGCTTACAGGCTCAGAAGTTCAATCCATTATCATCAAGGCAGGAGCATGGCAGCATCAAGGCCAGCATGGTGCAGGCAGAGCTGAGAGTTCTACATTTTCATCTGAAGGGTGCCAGTAGTGACTTCCAGGCAGCTAGGATGGGGGTCTTAAGCCCATGCCCACAGTGACACACCTACTCCAATAAGGCCACACCTCCTAATAGTGCCACTTCCTGGGTCAAGCATATACAAACTATCACCTGGTCTGTTCTGGACTATCTGCTGGGGTCAGGGCAGGATCCCCAAGAAGGACTAATACATCTCAGGTTTACTCTGGCAGGCTAGACCAGCCACACATCTCCATCTCTGAGCTTCATTTGCTCTTCTCTCCAGAGTCCTCCCCATCAGACCCTTCGGCCAGCACGCCMAGCTCCTACCCCACTCTCAGCGAAGTGTTTGGCAGGAAGAGGAAGAAACGGACCAGCATTGAGACCAACATCCGCCTGACTTTGGAGAAGCGATTTCAAGATGTGAGCAGCGTCCTCGGGTGGGAGTGGGTGGGCCCAACAGTGCAGTGGGTGAGCGGGTCCTCCCACTGCTCAGGAAGCAAGACCCTAAGCACTACTCCCCCACCCCCCACCTGCCTGGGAAGGAGCCAAGCCACCTTCTATTCTGGGAGTCTAGGAATGCTGACCTCCCAAAGTTCCAGAAAACTCTTCCTCTTCCTCTGACATTTACTTGGGGCTCATGG
>BDUI01017193.1:11555-23489 GCA_002335545.1 Apodemus speciosus
TCCAGAAGGCTCTGTCTGGTTAGCTGTCTAAGGTGCCCCGAGGCAAGGTGGCTGCTTCTACTGTATACCTGGCACAGGCCTCTGTCCCTGTACCTGGTCCCTGCTGTTAGTAGGCTGTGGTGCCCTGAGGCAAGGTGGCCGTCCTGCCTGGGATCCGGGCACAGGCTGCACAGATCTCCAGGCGATTTGGTAGCCGGACAGGTGAGCTCCGTGACCACCCACCATTCTGATCCGATGCAAGGTGGCTGCCTGGGTCAAGGACCCGGGCCCGGAGTACCCAGACCCCGAGCGAGTTGGTGTCTGCGCAGGTCAGCGACTGCTTGCAGCCGAAACCTTTTCATAGTATCTTGACTAGGAAGCAGAGATTGTGGCTATACAGAGCTGTTGGAGCCTTCAAGGTTTATCCCTACTGACCTATCTCCATGAACTATTCCATCTCTTACATGCTACATAACATTCAAAAAAGTGACACAAGCTGAGGACAAAGAAATCAACAAAACCACGAGGAAGGCTTGGGGTGGTGGAGAAAGAGTGCACTAGACTGTAGTAATTACATTCCCTGGATACTAGAGTGGAAGATATTTTACTTTAAAAAGGTCACAGTGCTTTAAGGAAGACACCACATTGGATTGATCCACCAAGCTATTACAATCCTAAGAATTTATCAACTTAGTCTATTGCCCATTATTCAATCTCTGTTTTATTATAGAAAATGTTGTTTCTCAGACATTAGCAGTTCCTGACACCAAACCCAAGGGCAGCAGCAGTGAATCAAGACTTAAAAATATCAGGAGAAAGATATTAACTACAGTTGGATTTATGGACAGAAGGGGGAAAATTCAAGAGAAAAGCACAGAGAAACCCCACAGGGACAAAACATCTGACAGCTTTATGCTATACCATAAGTTATTATAATAGAGAATTGTAGGTTCTAAAGTGTTCCTATTAAAATATTCATGAATAATAAAATCAGCTTCATCTCAACTGATCACACATCTCATTCAAGTTAATTTATGGTTTTCCAATGCAAAAGTATGTCAGAACTGGAAGATGCTGAGGTAATTTAAAAGTGACTGCTTCAGTTTCTCAAGTGTCAAAATATTTCTATTTTGTGGAAGTTAAAACCTACCTAAGAGTGAATCAAATAAGGGAGGCATTGATAAAGGCCTGAAATACCAGTCACRATGACAGTGCTCCAGTTAGCACTTACATGTCATCATGGCTTCAAAGATCTCCCTTTATTGAGSTACATTTTGCCAGTTTTAGGCTGAAAAGTGTGTTTAGACAATTTCCATTTTGACAACACCCACCAAGCTATCTCACTTATAATATTTATATTAATTTGCTATTGGATATATATAATTAATTAAATGGAAGAAAAAGCCCTTTCCTCTTTGCTTCTTAGAAACAATAATACTAAGCTATATCATCAACTTGAATTTCTTTTGTGATATTTTTCTTCTAGGACAAAACTGAAGTGCAAATGATCAGTCTTTCTGAGCTGGCATTCTCACTACAGAAGATAAACCTCAACACACCGTAAAAACACAAACTGCCAAACATAATAAAGTTCTTTTCCAGATAGCATTCTCTTTCATCTACTTATTTTTCCCATCATTCATCCATGGAGTTTTACATTACTTTTACATTGCTTACAATGAGCCAGTCACACTTTATAACTAAACAATCTTGGCCATGGACAAATCCATTAACAGACCAAAATAAGAAAACCCCTAGCTTGATGCTGATCATTATTTATCCTCTTGAAAAAACTTACACATGTGAGTTTCAACCCATATTTTATTTGAGTTTATATTCTTTGTCTATTTTCTTTTATAAGCTATAGCTTTTAGACATAAAAGAAATATACACACAACATAAAACAAAACAAACAAGGTTTCTGTCTATACACAGAACTGATCCTGTGCCACAAGGCTCCATCCCAAATAGCCCCAGAAGAAAGCAAGCCTCCCAGGAATGCAGACAATCTGGGGGTGATGGAAAAACCACCACTGCTGCTCAGAGGATCCCTCCCAGAACTGTCCAGACAACTTCCCTTTTCCATCTGTGCCCAGAGCTCATCCTGTGTCACCACTCTACATACAAAAATACTACCAGGAGAAAGCTGCTCTCCCAGGAGTGCTAGCACACCTGCAAGCACAGGTAAGACTACCACTCCTCTTCAAATTTCTGGCCCAAGAGGGACCCTCTAAAAATGCAGGGGACAGGATCCATCTGGTTTCTGTCTGCACCCCAGAGATGACCCTGTACCAGAGCACTCCATACATAAATTCATTGTAGAAAGAACTGTTCTCCCAAGAGTACTGACACAGAGGCTTGCAGGAGGGACAACCACAGATAGAGACAGCAAGACCAGCTGATATCAGATGATAACCAGATGGTGAAAGGGTAGGACAAGAACACAAGCAACAAAAACCAAGGCTACTTGGCATCATCAGAACCCAGTTCTCAAAACACAGCAAGCCATGGTTACCCCAACATATCAGAAAAGCAAGACTCTGATTTAAAATCACATCACATGATGATGATAAAGGACTTTAAGATGGATATAAATAACTCCATTAAAGACATACAAGAGTACACAGGTAAACAGGTAGAAGCCCTTAAAGAGGAAACACAAAAATCCCATAAAGAATTACGGGAAAACACAACCTAACAGGGAAAGGAGCCGAACAAAACCATCCAAGATCTAAAATTGGAAATAGAAAGAGACAACTCTGGAGTTATAAAACCTAGAAAAGAGATCAGGAGTCATAGATGTAAGCATCACCAACAGAATACAAGAGATAGAAGAGAGAATCTCAGGTACAGAAGATATCATAGAAAACATTGACACAACAGTTAAAGAAAATGCAAAATGCAAAAAGCTCCTAAGCTAAAACATCCAGGAAATCCAGGACACAATGAGAAGACAAAACCTAAGGATCATAGGTATAGAAGAGAGTGAAGATTCCCAACTTAAAAGGTTAGTAAATATCTTATAACAAAATTATAGAAGAAAATTCCCTAACCTAAAGAAAGAGATGCACATACATATACTAGAAGACTACAGAATTCCAAATAGATTGGACCAATAGAGAAATTCCTCCTGAAACATAATAGTCAAAACACCAAATGCCAAAAACCAAAGAAAGAATATTAAAAACAGTAAGGGAAAAAGGTCAAGTAACTTATAAAGGCAGACCTATCAAAATTACACCAGACTTCTCACTAGAGACTATGAAAGCTCAAAGATCCTTGGCAGATGTCATACAGACCCTAAGAGAACACAAATACCAGCCCAGGATAATATACCCAGTAAAACTCTCAATTACCATAGATGAAGAAACCAAGATATTCCATGACAAAACCAAATTTATGCAATAACTTTCCAGAAATCCATCCCTACAAAGGATAATAGATGGAAAATACCAACACAAGAAGGGAAACTATTCCCTAGAAAAAGCAAGAAAGTAATCTTTCAACAAATCCAAAAGAAGATAACCACACAATGATAAAAATAACATTAAAAATAACAGGAAGCAACGATCACTATTTCTTAATATCTCTTAACATCAATGGACTCAATTCCCCAATAAAAAGACATAGACTAACAGACTGAATAAGTAAATGCACCTCAGTGTCAAAGACAAACACTGTATCATAGTAAAGGTCTGGAAAACAATTTTCCAAGCAAATTGTCCTGAGAAACAAGCTGGAGTAGCTATTCTAATAAAGCATTTAACTAAATTCAACATCCCGTCATGGTAAAAGTCTTGGAAAGATCAGGAATTCAAGGCTCCTACCTAAACATAGTAAAAGCAATATATAGCAAACCAGTTGCAAACATGAAACTAAATGGAAAGAATCTTGAARCAATTCCACTAAAATCAGGGACTAGACAAAGCTGCCCTCTCTCATCCTATCTATTCAATATAGTACTTGAAGTTCTAGCTAGAGCAATTAGACAACAAAAGGAGGTCAAAGGGATACAAACATGAAGAATTCAAAATATCACTATTTGTATATGATATTATAATATACTTAAGTGACTCCAAAAACTCCACCAGAGAATTCTTACAGCTGATAAAGAACTTCAGAAATGTGGCTGGATATAAAATTAACTCAAACATATTAATAGCCTTCTTATATTCAATGGATAAAATGGCTGAGAAAGAAATTAGGGAAATGACACCCTTCTCAACAGTCACAAACAATATGAAGTATCTTGGTGTGACTCTAACCAAACAAACTAAAGATCTGTATGACAAGAACTTCAAGTCTCTGAAGAAATTGAAAAGTACATCAGAAGTTGGAAAGATCTCCCATGCTCATGGATTGGAAGGATTAATATAGCAAAAATGGCCGTCTTGCCAAAAGCAAACTACAGATTCAATGCAATGCCCATCAAAATCCCAACTCAATTCTTCATAGAATTAGAAAGAGCAATTCTCAAATTCATCTGGAATATCAAAAAACCCAGGAGAGTGAAAACTATTCTCAGCAATAAAAGAACTTCTGGGGGAATCCATATCCCTGACCTCAAGCTGTACTAYAGAGCGATAGTGATAAAAACTGTATGCTATTGGTCCAGTGATAGGCAGGTAGACCAATAAAATAGAATTGAAGACCCAGAAATGAAATCATACACCTACGGTCAATTGATCTTTGACAAAGGGGCTAAAACCATCCAGTGAAAAAAAGATAGCATTTCCAACAAATGGTGTTGGGTCAACTAGCAGTCAATATGTAGAAGGATACAAATTGATTCATTTTTATCTCCCTATATAAAGCTCAATTCCAAGAAATGAAGGATCTCCACATAAAACTAGATACACTGAATCTAATAGAAGAGAATGTAAGGAAAATTTTGAACACATGGGCGCAGGGGAAAATTTCCTGAACACCAAAAGCTTTTGCTCTAAGATCAAGAATTGACAAATGGGACCTCTAAAATTTCAAAGCTTCTGTAAGGCAAAGGACACTGTCAACCCACAGATTAGGAATAGATCTTACCAATCATACATCTGATAGAGGGCTAATATCCAGTATATACAACAAACTCAAGAGGTTAGACTCTAGAGAACCAAATAACCCTTTTGAAAATGGGGAACAGTTAAACATAAAATTCTCAACTGAGGAAACTCGAATGGCTGAGAGGCACCTAAAGAATTATTTGACATCCTTAGTCATCAGGGAAATGCAAATCAAAACAACCCTGAGATTTCACCTCACACCCACTCAGAATGGCGAAGATCAGAAACTCAGGTGACAGCAGATGCTGGTGAGGATGTAGATAAAGAGGAACTCTCCTCCATTGCTGGTGGGATTGCAAGGTGGTACAACCACTTTGAAAATCAGTCTRGTGGGCTCCTCAGAAAATTGGACATAGTATTACCTGAGGACCCAGCTATACCACTCCAGTGCATATACCCAGAAGATGCTCCAACATGTAATAAGGACATATGCTCCACTATGTTCATAGCAGCCTTATTTATTATAGCAAGAAGCTGGAAAGAACCCAGATGTCCCTCAACAGAGGAATGGATACAGAAAGGTAGTATATTTACACAATGGAACACTACTCAGCTATCAAAAATAATGACTTCATGAAATTCACAGAGAAATGGATGGAATTTAAGAATATCATCCTGAGTGAGGTGACTCAGTCACAGAGGGATAAACATGGTATGTACTCACTGATAAGTGGATATTAGGCCACTTGGGAATATCCAAGATTCAATTCACAGACCACATGAAGCCTATGAAGAAGGAAGACTAAGTGTGAATTCTTCAGTGCTTTTTAGAAGGGTGAACAAAATACTCAGGGAGGAAATATGGAGATAAAGTGTGGAGCAGAGACTAAAGGAACGGCCATCCAGAGACTGCCCCACCTGGGGATCCATCCCATATACAGCCACCAAACTTGGACGTTATTGTAGATGCCTGGAAGTGCTTGCTGTTGGAAGCCTGATATGGCTGTCTACAGAGAGGCTGTGCCAGAGCTGGACAAAAACAGAGGCTGAAGCTGGAAGCCAACCATTGGACTGAACTTGGGGGTCCTAGATGGAGTTGGAGAAGGGACTGAAGGAGTTGAGGAGGCTGCAGCCCCATGGAGGGAGCAACAGTGTCAACAGGCCAGACCCCCTGGAGCTCCTGGGGACTGGACCACCAACCAAAGAATACACATGGAGACACCCATGTCTCTGGTCACATATGTGGCAGAGGATGGCCTTGTTGATCATCAGTGGGAGGAGAGGCCCTTGGACCTGAGGGTGTTCGATGCCCTAGTGTAGAGGAATGCCAGGCCAGGGCAGGAAGCTGGCCCTGGGTGGGTGGGGGAGCACCCTCATATAGGCAGGAGGAGGAGGAATGGGAATAGAGGATTTCTGAAGGGAAAACCTGGGAAGGGAAAAACATTTGAAATGTAAATAAAGAAAAGATTCAATCCAAAAAAAATTAAATTCCACATTATCTCCAAATCAGTGACTGAAGATGCTTTCTTCGCCCCAGCATATAGTTTTGGAATTTTATTTGTCAGATTTTAAATGGCTGGAATTATATGTAAAATAAACAAACAACAAACAAAACAGAAAACAAAAACACATAGCTTCACAATTAATATGTATGTAGATATTTTCACTCTGTCAAAAATTATTTTCCTAAATCCCAAAAGAATTTCTTTAAATTCTCATTTGCTCTTGATAACTCTTTGTCTAAAAGCCTTTCTCAGTAAATTATATAACCATGCATCCCTCTACCATGAGTATATGCATACCACTAAATGTCAGTAGGCTGCTATAGATACAAATATGGACACTGCACATGCGTGCCATACTTAGACATTCATCTCATCTCCAAAAATACAGTTCATTTCACACTTATTTTCAGTTAATACCAGCATATGTTTTTTTCATCCAAAGTCAAACAAAGCAGAAAGTCAATAAATTTAGGGTTCCCTGCTTATATTCCGAAAAAATTATCCTGTGAAAGATGGCAATGGGGTTTTACTTCTCTAGAGAAAGAAACCAATCTCCAAAATAATATCCCAGGAAATAGCTTTTCTCTGAGATTTTCTTCTTTAGTTTTAAAAGGGGAAAGGAATACAAAAAGAGAAGGAGCCTGAGCAAGTCAAATGGTAAAATCTTCCAAATAAGTCACACTTGCATTTTTTCATTTCAAAAAGAAAAACAGCCTCATCCAAGTATCTAAATGCTACCCATATTACAGAAAGCATTCACCCTCATTTMATTTCTCTGAATTTATTTAATGTCGTTTCTAAACTTTACTAATTACCTGTAGAATTGAGACAGCTATTGTCACAAATAGAAGTGGTATTCTATTCGTGAACATGAAAGGAGAAATGTTTAAATCAAAATAATTGAATTTGTGAGTTTGAGAGAAATTCGAAGCTCTAATGACTTCCTCTAATATTAACTTTCAATGGGAAGAATCAAACTCAACTGAAATACAAACACTTGTCATGGATAGCATGTGCCATGTTGGTTAGGAATGAGAGTAAAGCTATTTTTGCTTTGTTTTATCTTTCCTGCATTTGTGCAGGTCAAGTTGCCCTGAAACTCAATATGTAGCCCCCAAATTGGCACCAGACTTAAGGTACTCTCCTTGCTTCAGATACTTGGTTGTTAAAATTATAGGCATTAATCACCATTCCTAATAAATTATATAAATAGTACTAAAATTTGGTTTATTTTAGTATTTTCTTAAATGAGGAGAGAAGAGGAGGACTTTCAGTTCATTGTCAAGAACACCAAAATTTTCAGAGAAAGCAAATCTTTCTAACTGTACAT
Organism: Apodemus speciosus; assembly: GCA_002335545.1. Lineage (NCBI taxonomy): Eukaryota > Metazoa > Chordata > Mammalia > Rodentia > Muridae > Apodemus > Apodemus speciosus. Next base: position 19,367 of record BDUI01017193.1, read on the forward strand.
GAGTATGGAAATGTATTTTTAATAGTTCCATCATTAACATCTTCTGGCTTTAGGAGACAGACAAGGTGAATGTAGGTCCAGCTTGTTTTCTTGGTGAAAAAGGAAATGTTATTAACACTATATACTTGATTTTTTCTCTATAAAGGCACCTTTCCAGATGCTSGCAAAAACTGTAACCATGTAAATCACATTACAGACCCCATTTGCGTATAACAAACAAATTCATTAACCACCATTTGGGGCCATTGTGGTGGCCAAGGTCCTGGAACTTTTCTATCAAATATATAAGGATTTCTTTGAATGTTAACCAAATGATGTATTTCTGGATAGACTAACTCACAGAATGCTTCAGAGGTGGAGAACAAGAAACGTAATAGCCACAGATCGGGTTCCACAGGGGAATCTTGTTGGTCCTCAAAGCAGCTATGTTATAGGTACAAAAGCAGTGTTATTCAATGTAAATAAATACAAATGAAATTGGTCACAGCATTCAGTAAGGGGCAGAGACTCACAGACACTCTATCTTTAAACCTGATTGTCTTTATTTTCCACATTTTAAAAACACACAATTAAATCAGAAGAGTGAACACTTACTCACTCTTTTCCAGCTGATTCACAGACATGCAACAGTTAACAAATCAAAAATAAAATAATAACGATTACCCTAGAGTTGGTCTTCACGGGCTTTGCTGCTAGTGTGCTCCCAGCCTTTGCCTCTGACAAACTCAGGAATATGAATTTTTCCTAAAGGCCCCTCAAGCTTCTGTTCATTTTACACACTCCTTAAAGAAATTTTATTACGTAAACCTGTAAAAGGCATTTGAACRATAACMAGTGAGTGGTTAGAAGTGAAGGAAGCGAAGGAAGAATTGGGCAGTAGGGTGTGCCTCTCTTTTGTGGTTTTGGTGAAAAGAACATAGGATGAGCTATATGAAAGTATACAGGAAAATTAAAATATGAGGGGGCACATAGAAATGATGAGTATGCTGTAATAGTAGAAATAAATATATAACAAGAAAATCTTTGAAACGTTTGGGTTTTGCTGTAGAGCAATTACAATATATCAAGCACTAATACTAGCCTGAAACATTATGCAGCAGAATTGTCCTTATTAATTAGCACTCTTTTCAAATTCTTAGATAGAAGCAAAATCAAGTGCTTCTAAGAGTATTCGAAGCATTTTAGACAAAGCTACTGTCCACAATTCACCGAGTAAGTGGTGAGCATTCCTGATTGTCACTTTAGAATTCCCTGTCATTTGTGACAACATTCATGACTTATTTGCCTTTATGAACTCMACTAGAATCCAGGCTTGGAAGTAACACAAACCATGAAGGGGACCAGTTGGCAGGCTAATATCACCTTTCAAAGTCCCCAGAGTTTCCTCATTGCTGCTTGAGCTTCAGCCAAAATAAATAATTGGGGAGGAAATCAATTGTTAAATCTCAAGGAAAGGTGTAATTAACTGCTGCCACAATGCACTGTTTGTAGTCTGCAGGGCAGATATGCTACTAGGTCTTAGTCTCAGGTGAGTAGCTTGGCCCTYACCTCTCATTCATCAAAAAGTGGATTCTGCAAAATGTCTCAGTCATGAAGTCMTGAATCRATCTCCATCCAAGTCTTCRCTATCAGCTTGCATCAGATTGTTATTCTCTGTATGTGTGATAWTGCCCAACTATGCCATATGTCATCAGTATTCAAAAGAATTCATTCAAAAGACCTATTTATTCATCTTTATTTGGATGGTTTCCGTACTTTTTGTTACCRTTATCTCTGTTCTTTGTGATCACTGCATTCCCTGGTATCTGTCACCTTTCTTGGGCTTCGCTTGYTTCTTTCCACAAACAACATCAGRGAYAATAATGTAAAACAAACKTATATGGTGGCCCAGTAAGGAATTGAAATTTTTGTTTATTATTGTAATCACAAAGCAGAATTGCTTCTCTTAAATTATACTAACAAATTTTCAACTGTTGTCTTTAGTGTGCTCTTACAAAAGTGGACAGTAAATAAGGTTTAGAAGTGGCAGGGGACTCTGTAACTTACAGGTCTATTGTGAGCAGCTAATCATTCCCTTGAGAACCCACAGAACACTGCAAAGGAGTGCTAATCCACCCTGGGGAGTGCCAGAATTTCCCTTTGCAAAAGTCAGGATGCATTTAGAAATACAGCTATTGAATACTAGACCAGTTAATCTCCTTCCTCAACCTATTCCAAGGGCTCAATAATTCCCTTTCAGTAAACAGAGAAAAATGGGACCAAATAATGATTCAATATATAGGTTTAGAGCAGTAGATCATAACTGTCCTGAGTAAATCAACAAGATAAAACACAMAGACATGTGCTGTTTTAAATTTCTTCTTAAGCAGTTACATATRTATTTGTTTCCAARGAAGTAAACTGAAATTAACTTGTGGAATATAACAAGAGATTCTTTTAAATTTGTTTTCCCACAAAGCCATACTCATTCTTCATGAARATTATTAAGTCAAGAACTCATTATCCATCCTGCAAAAAAGACCGGTTATTAGGTGTGTAACAATTTCCAAATAAAAATATTTCTATAAGTAGAGAAAAATAATGCATGCAGCCATAGATGCTCACTCCAATGTTTTTTTTTCCCAGTGAGAAGCTAACTGAAGTCAAGAGCAAAAGGACATGCCGCAGAGAAGAATGTATTTGCAACCATAAACAAAGAAGTTTCATTCAAAATATTCTACAGGAAAATAAGAAAAAAAATAAAAAAGTACCATGACTTTGAAATTTAACCAAGTCATTGAACGAACACTGTGTAAAATAAAAGAAAAACCCAAATGATTAATATGTAATTTTTGATTATTTTTCATTTTTTTTTACAGTTCAGTTTTATTCCCCTTCTTGGTCTGCCCTCTGTTCCTCATCCCATACCTACACCTCCCAACTTCAAGAGGATGTCCCCACCCCCTACCACCCACCCCCACCAAATCTCCCCACTTCCTGGGGCCTCAAGTGTCTTCAGGGTTAGGTGCATCTTCTTTCACTCAGTCCAGATCTGGCAATCCTCTGCTGTATGTGTGCCACAGGCCTCATTCAGCTGGTGTATACTGTTTGGTTGGTAGCTCAGTGTCTGAAAGATCTCAGGGGTCTGGGTTAGTTGAGACTGTTGGCATTCCTATCGGGTCATCCAACTCCTCAGCTTCTTCCAGCTTTTCTCTAATTCAACCGCAGGGCATCCAAGCCATTGGTTGGGTGTTAAGTATCTGCATCTGACTCTTTCAGCTGCTTATTGAGCCTTCCAGAGAGCAGTCATGCTAGACTCCTGTTTGTAACCACACCATAGCATAAGTAATAGTGCCAGGCTTTGGGGCCTCCCCTTGAGCTGGATCCCAATTTGGGCCTGTTGCTGGACCTCCTTTCCCCCAGGCTCTTCTCCATTTTTTTGTCCCTGCAGTTCTTTCAGACAGAACAGTTCTGGGTCAGAGTGTTTGACTGTGGAATGGCAGCCCATACCTCTTCTTGATGTCSTATCTTTCTTCTGGAGGTGGGCTCTACAAGTTCCCTCTCTCCACTGTGGGATATTTTATATAAGGTCCTTTGATTACCAAGAGTTTCTCACTTCCCAGGTCTCTGGTACAATTTAGAGGGTGCCCCCACCTCCTACCTCCCAAGGTTGCCTGTTTCCATTCTTTCTGCTAGCCCTCATGGCTTCAGTCCGGTTCCTCCCCAAATACTTGATCATGTTTCCCTTTTCCTCTTCCTGTCCCCTTTCCCACCCAGGTCCTCCCCTCCCTCTACCCCCTGTGATTGCTTTCTTCTCCCTCCCAAGTGGGACTGAGGCATCTTCAATTGGGCCCTTCTGCTTGTTAGCCTTCTTGAGTTCTGTAGATTATATCTTGGGTATTCCCTATATTTTTGTTGCTAATATACACTTATTTTATTATTATGTATTAGTGAATACATATCATGCATGTCCTTTTGTGTCTGAGTTACCTCACTCTGGATGATATTTTCTAGTTCCATTTATTTGCCTATAAAACTCAGGATGTCCTCATTTAATAGCTGAGTAGTATTCCAATGCATAAATGAACCACATTTTCAGAAAATTAGAAATATAGCTACCTGAAACCCAGTTATACCACTTTTG
>BDUI01017197.1:12596-30125 GCA_002335545.1 Apodemus speciosus
GCCTGCCTCTGCCTCCCACGTGCTGGGATTACAGGCGTGCGCCACCACCGCCAGGCGAGAGTTCTACATCTTGATCCACAAGCAGCAAGGAAGAAACTGTCTTCTGCAGTCAGCCAGGAAGATCAGGCAGGAGGAGGCGCTCTTCCTCACTGAGTGGAGCTTGAGTACCAGGAGACCTCAAAGACTGCCTACCCAGTGCTGCACTTCCTCCAACAAGACCAGGCCTCCCTCAATAAGGCCACACCTCTTAATAGTGCCACTCCCTAAGGCCAAGCATTCAAAGAAATGAATCTATGGAGGTCAAACCTATTCAAACCACCGCAGGGATGAACGGTGACACAACATTCAGAACACGAGCTAGAGCATAAGGTGAAGGTATCTTTGGTGCCTCAGTGTTCCTTTCTGTCCAAATATGACRAGCTACCACATGAGCTCCTGCCCAGGCCCCCATCAGCACCATCTCAGCCACAGACATCGTCTGCTAGGGCCAGCTCAGCAGGCAAACACCAAGGAGGGCAGAGACGCCCTGGGTGCATCTTGAGCTTGGCTTTTGTTTAGGAATGGAGAAGTCATGTGGGCCCACCCCTCTCGTCCAACAGAGACCCAAAGCCTGGTATATGTGACAGGAAGGTCTTGCAGCCCAACCTCTGACCCTGCCTCAAAGGTGGCTTTAAGATATCTTAGCTTCTACCCTCCCCTCCTCTTCTGAGTCCCAAGGATGACCCACCCTTAATGTAAACAAGAACATCTTTCACTCTCTGGAAATCTGAGACTCCCAGCCCCGCAAGCTAAGCCCCTGCTCCTCTTTCCACCACTCAGTTCTGGTTCTGCCTTCTTCACCAGGGCTGTCTGGACAACACTGAGGATACAGAGCTAAGTGTGCAGGCTGCAGAGGAAGCCCCGCCTGGTGGGGGTCCTGACGCCGCTGGGAGGGCTTTTCTCAACCAGGAATTCCATTCTTGTGGAGGTGTTTGATTGGTCCAACGATCCGCTTGCGGGGAATGGGCAGTCAGGAGGGAAACTGGATATATCATTTCCTCTGTCTATTATATCATCACAAATGAAAGTCATAAGACCTCCGGAGCAGCCAGCTGTGTTGATAGATAAACACCTTCCCGGGAAGGTGACCTTTCCCAGCTGGCTGAGGCAGGCCTTCCATGCCGGGAGGGTCTGAGCTTTGGACCAGCTCTCATCAGCCCGTCTTTTATGGTTTCCATAAGTCTCAGCCTGTACTCTACTGCAGTGTCTGGTTTGTTCTGAGCCAATCACATGTGTTATGAGACTGGATTATGAACTCCTCATTTCTCTCCTACAAAGACACGCTTAAGTGATAACAATGGTGGCTTCAATTGCCTATCTAAGAAAAGGAAAGTTCTGACAGTTTTTACTCTGTGTGTGTGTGTGTATGTGTGTGGGTAGATGGGTGCATACGTGTGCGTGTTAAATGCTCTTTTAAATTTTCTTTTGGTGTGTACACATGTGTTCACATGTGGATGGGTGCACATGTGTGTCCTGGTATGTGCATGTGGAGGCCAGAGGTTGGCAACGCATGTCTTCCTTGATCACATTCCGTCTTAGAATGAAGCAGGGTTTCTCACCACAGAATTCTAGAGTTTACCACACGGCCAGGCTAACTCGCCAGTGTGTTCCAGACAGCCCCCGGGTCTGACACCTGGGATGGCAGGCAGGCTGTCAGAAGCACCCTGCATTTGTGCTGCTGCTGGGGACTAGCTCTGGACCTCGTGTTACACAGCTAGCCCTTTATCCTCAAGTCACTGCCCCGGCCCCTAACATGGTGTCTTTAATAAATGGTGGTAGCATGTGGCAGTTCTTTTTTTTTAATTCCCCTAATTCCCTCCATTTGTAAAAAAATGAAAATCTGGTTGTTATACGCCAGCTCTTTCATTTCTATTTTTATTTATGTCAGTGTGCATGGGCAAGAACGGAGGTCAAAGGGCAACTTTGCAGAGTCAGTTCTCTTCTGCCATTACTTGAGTTCTGGAGATCAACCTCGGGTCCTCAGGCTTGTGTGGCAAGTGCCTCTACCAACGGAGCCATCTTGCAGGGCTTTTTGATATTGTACCAATGCATGAAAATCTAGAGACACTGTGAACGGAGGGGGGGGGGGAAAGCAGTGACTGTGTTTAAAGGAGACTGGTGGGAATTAAATGAGCACAGATTTCAAAATGTATCAAAAGCAAAAGCAATCTCAGAATCCCTGACTTGAAGCAGGAGCTTTTTACAAGTAGCAAAAAGCAAAATGCCAAGCACCTAAGGAGAAACAGCTCCAGGCACGGCTGTGACAGTTGAAGAGAGAAACTCCAACCTTGGTGGCTTGTTGTTGTTTCGTTTTGTTTTTTGTATTTCCAACAGGGTTTCACTGTTTAGCCCTGGCTGTCCTGGTACTCTGTATACTAGGCTGGCTTCAGATTCACAGAGATCCTCCTGCCTCTGCCTCCCAAATGCTGGGATTAAAGGTGTGTATCACCATCTGGTGTTGGACTTTTATACCCACCTCAAACATCTGATTTTGCTTATTGCAGAGAGATTACAATTTGCACTGGAGAAACTAGCCCAGTGTGAGTTGTAAGACTCTCGTGGTTCTTTGGTTAATTACTGGTGGAGAGTTTCTAGCACAGAACTGCCTCCTCCCTGTGGAGGTTGATTCACTAGAAGGAGCACATGTAACCTCTCCTCACTGGAGGGCAGCACTTGTGTAGCCAGCCAGGGGCTGTGCGGTTTCCAGCCATTCATAATTTGGACTCTTCTGGAACCTCGCCTTTTCCATCTTCCCCTGGCCCTCTCTTCTTCACTCCACATTAGGTACTCGGAGAGTTCAGCTCTCTAAAGCATAAGCAGGATGCCAAAAGAGGGAAAGAAACAAACCCTCCTGAAATCGCTTTGAAAGCAGGAAATGGATGGAAACCTTGTTCCCAGACACCCCACCTTTTTGGCTGTGCCCCTAGAACCTCTATTCTGCTCCAAAAGTTGGGCAAAGACATGCTCTCTTTCCACACAAAACACCTACCATTGGAAGGAGACCAAACTCAGAACGAGCAGGCCTGGGGGAAGGTTCTAGAAACAGCTCTCACAGTATAAACAGATGCTACGCTCCTCAAGTCCCCGGTGATCAGCTCCTTGTTAGTAGAAATGTCAGGAAGTTGGGGGTCAAATGGATATGATTTGAGCCAGCTCAGCCACCTCTGACTGTGAGACCTTGGGTACTCCTCGAATCTCTGAGACGCTTCATCCACCTTTAGTCTTGCTCAGCAAACAGGCTGCTGGTTCCCCTCTCTCCATACAGATCCTGCCAGAGGACACCTTCTGCGCTCTCTAAAACTGTTTATCCAATGTAATTCAGTACCACGGCCGCAGACTGTATGTGGTTATTTAAGTGCAAACGGCTTGGTTTGAGATGTAATAAAATTTAAAACTCAGCTCCTCATTCTCATTAGCCACATCTCAAGTGTTTACTGGTCACCCGTGGCTTGTGGTGACCATATTGGACGGCAAAACATAGCACGTTTCCATCATACTGAACAACCTAGCAGACTACCCAAGGCTTAGAAACAGCAGTGGGCAGCGGACTGACCTTCTTAGCCACACCCCGTTCCCATTAGCCAGGCTTAGGCTATTGTGCAACGGCAGACAGCACCCCCCCCTTCACACCCCCACCTCCCCAGATAAAYGTTCCTTTCATCAGTTCTTCCTTCTGGATCCCAGAGACCTCTTCCTTTTCTCTCTCCAACCTGTGAGGCTCTGCCACAGCCACGCTCTCCGCTTCTCCTGTATTCTGCTTCCGAAGACTCTAACAACCTGTGCCCTGTGCGACTAAATTCTTTCTCACCCTGAAGACTTTACAGATCTGAGGACTTCCAACTTGCCCCAGGTCCTCCCTGGGCACCTCACCTTTGGAGTGTGTTTATGGGGTTGGCGTCTAAAGGCAGAGACCCAAAGAATCTCTGCCTCATCCAACTCTCAGACCCTTCCAGCTCACCCCTTCCCCCTAAGCCCCGTGAGGAAGACATTAAATCTCAGAACCTTGGGCCCGAGCCCCCAGGCTGTAGAGAAGTCAGTGCGGCAGGCTCCAGAGCCTTGCCCCTGCTCCCGCCACAGCTGGGCTAGGCCGCTGCTCTCYGAACTGCTGCAAACAGCACTGAGGCCCAGAGGCCCGCCAAGCACTAGACTCCAAAATAGCAGTTGTATTCACATAAAAGCCTCTAATGAGAGAAAGATGCCATTTTTGGCCCCTTGCACACACTATGCAGACGCTGTCTGGCAGGCCAAGTGGGCCTCTACCGTTTGGCGGCCGGAGGGGAGGAAGGGAAGGTGTGAGTCAGACTTTGGCCCCAGCCTCTAGGCCTGGACCGCCCTGTTAATTGCTTTAACAAACCCTGAGATGCTGGTCCATTTGGAGACTGAGGGCCAGGGACTGGGGTAGATATCTGCCCCAGTTCCCACCATCCACCATGGGCACACAGAAGGAGACTTCGGGGGTAGATTCATCCCCCAAACTTGACTTGGTTGAGAGAAATCAGAGCTTTGGAGATTTTAGTCTCAGCAAGGCCTCTATGGAGGAGAGAGATCAATCATGAGCAGAACAAGCACCATCAGAGCCCAACCTGTGATGAGCCTCTTCCTGGAAAGCAGCAGCAAGACAGTTCAAGGATGGACAGGTAGCCATCTGCTCTTGGTACCTCCAGCCCACGGCAGTGCATAGAGGACAGTGACATCTTCCCATCACGGACTGAATCCTAGCCAGGTAGATGCAGGAGCCATTACCGCTGGCCCGCCATGTCCTTATCTAGAGCATGGCTGTGTAGCCAATAATTACTGCCTAGGTAAAGAAGAGAGGCTGTGTGTCCAATCCTTTACGGAACTTCCAAATTAATCACAAGGGTATGAGAAAACACATAGAGGAAGGGACAGAAGAACAGAAATTGGGATATGAAAATATGGAGGTAGCAGTTAAGGGAACCAAGATGGGGGGAGGGGGGACGAGACTGGTGAGCGACGGCTATGAGCAGAGTGGTTGGCAGCTGCTCCTCTGAGGAGGGGAGCATGATTCAGAGACGGGAACGGTGACAGGGGACAGGCACACAAAGCTGTGACTGGAGGCAGGGCCGGAGAGAGTGGCATTTGCTCTAGACAAGAGGAAGCACATACCCAGCAGCCAGGCAACCTGTGTGACTCGGGACAAGTGTTAAGAGCCCAGGCTAGAAGGGACACTGGTTTGGGGACCTCACAGCAGAAGGTAAGCTGACACATTCATGGGTTAGAGGAAGAGCAGCCAGCAGACATCTACAGACATCCAGGGGAGATGGCTGCAGAGATGTTTGGGGAGGCAATCGCAACAGATGTTGAGTAGGCAGCAGATTCAAGAGCCTGGAGGTCAAGGGAGAAGTCTGGCTGGGCGTGCCTGGAAACAGGGGCTAGTGCCAGTGTGGACAGGACAGTGCCTACATCCTGCTTTCTCTGTCTCACCTCTTCTGACTATTATGGGTACTATGACCATCCCCGGAATATGGGGAAACTGAGGTTTACATTTGTCATAACCTTGCCTAACATTACCACGCTATTAAGTGGTCAGAACAAGGGTTTATAGGGGATTCTGAGTCTAAAGCTGGAGATTTCCTACTCGTGAGCCTTCTACAGGTATGACATGGGTGGACACAGGTGGGCACCATGAGGGAAGCCAAATGGAGCCCAGAAAATAAGAAACAGGGTCCCTTTTAGGACTGAGATAAGAAGCAGAAGGAATCTTGTTCCAGTGCCAGCCACGCAGTGCAGAGGCTCTGGACCAAGACATCAGGAGCAAATGGTTGCCCAGCACTCTGTCACCAATCCCGAGGGACAGGGAGGGCTTCTGGGAAGGATAATAGAACTGGACGACAGAGAGGGATTTCTCAGCTTAGCCAGGAACAACACAGAGGTCCTGCCCTCAGAAATCAAAGTGAAAGAATCAAAGCTCTCTATAAAGAGACTCTAGAATGCAAAAGACCATGAATGAAATGTTTAACCTAAATTACCTCAAGTGTTCCTTATGACTCTGGAAGGAAGCAATTACTGTTAGTCACAGCGCACAGAAGAGGACCCGAGACACAGAGAGCTTGAGCAGCTTGGCCACACATCTACCAAGAGGGTCTCTAGTCCAGGCTCTGGGTGACTGTGCTCCAGAAACACATTGTACCTAAGCATATGCCATGCTGTCTGAACRGTGACCTGGCCCTTGGTGGCTGGAGACTGGATTTACTCACAGGCTTCTGAATTCCCAGTCCCTGACTTGGACAAGTTCATCTGCAAAGCGGGTAAAAGATCAACTCTAGCCTCAAGAGTCATTATATTAAAATCAGTAATATAGGTCTGGAGATTTGGCTCAGTGGTTAAGAGCACTGACTGCTTTTCCAGAGGACCCGGATTCAATTCCCAGCAGCTCACAACTGTCTGTAACTCCAGTGCCAGGAGATTTGACACTCTCAGACATGCATGCAGGCAAAACACCAATGCACATAAAATAAAAATAAACAAAACAATTTTATAAAAGATTTTTTAAAAAATCAGTAATAGAAAGGGCTTATGGTAGCATCTGGTATACTTCAAGAGTTATAGATTATCTTGTTTCTAATCCCAAAGACAAGCCTATATAAACTGTCATACACTGTGTAGCTGAGACTTAACTAAACAAAGGGAGACAGTTACTTGCCCAAGGATGGAATCCTGGGGTTCAAACACCCATCCCCTTAGATCTGTGCCAGAATCTTACTCTTAACCCTGAACCTTATCGCAAGAGCTGGGATTTAGACATGGGACCTCCTCAGTCATGGCAGGAGATTGTTTCTGTCCTATCTAGAATGGACCCAGACACCGTGTCTTCAGGTCAAGATAAGATAGGAAGGCTAGAGGAGGGTCTACAACCCCTTCCCCAGCTGTGTGGAGACAGGGGTGAGCCTGTGGGAAAAGATGGAATGATCTCCCCAAATCAGCAGCTATAAACGGCCGCCATCTCACATCCTGTTGCCCTTCCCCCTCAGTCCTCTGCCTCCACAGATACATAAACACATGAATCATGTGGAAGAGCTGGCGAGGTCACGGAAAAAAGGCAGATACCAAGACCAAGGGAGGAAACCATGGCCCGATTCCAGACCCCACCAAGGTAGAGGGAGGAACTGGGGACACAGCAATGTGGCAGCCAGAGACACAGAGGCTCCCCAGGTTCCAGTGACTTTGGGAGGAGGGAGCAGACCAGCCAGGGAGGTGGAAATGTGTTGAGGCTTAGAATCACTTCCGTGAGAGAAGAGAAAGATCAGGAATCAGGGGGGCAACAGAGCCAGGACCAGCATTTGCACACATGGGCAATGTATTGAGTCCTTTTCTATGAGGAGCCAGAGGATGTACTAAGTCTCCATGTGGTTTGGGGGCCACGACTGAAAAGGGAGTGTGTCATACACTCTGTGTCTGTTCTCGTCTCCCACCTGCCCGGAAGGCACCCCGTGTATGAAATTGCTCGGACAGAATCCTGAACCTTCTCTGGCATGGTATCTCCCGAGGGCCGCTGGGTAGGGGGGGAGGGCAATGAAAAGCCACTGGGGAAGCAGAGAGCCAGCTGTCAGGGTATGGAGCCAAGAGCACCACATTCTACACAGCCCTGGGCCCAGTGATCCAGGGCCAACACCCCAGTACTCACACGGTTCTCATTTGGCTCATTAGCCGCCAAATAGCAACAAGCAAACAGCACGGAGACCAACTAATCACCAGACAACTCTGYAGTGGGCCGCCCACTTCAAGCAGGGTAGGCCAGTTCTCCGAAGAGCGGCCAGCCTACAGCCCGGCCCGAGGGCAGGGGTGCAGGTTTTAGGGAGTTGGTGAAGCATAATCAGGCCGGACAAAGAAATAACGGGGGTGTGGCTACCTGCGCATCCCTCAGCAGCGCCCTCTGAGACTCGAGGGCGCATGCGTGCTCCATCAGCGATGATCTGCGCTCACCCGGTCTCAAGTTTCCAGTGCCGAAACTACAAGTTTGGCAAAGAAGAATACTGGCAAATCACGAGTGAGCTGGGAGCAGCCTGCTGGCCTGGAGGGCTGAGTGTGGCCAGGCCTAGGCCCCCTCAGGCATCTGGGTTTCAAGCCTACCCCCTGTGAGGCTGCCCTGTCCCAGTTGGCCTCAGCAACACTACCAGCCAACGGCTCCCTGCAGAGCCTGAGCTCCCTGGAGCGTACCCATCTTCCTCCCCAACCTCACAATGCAAACAGAGTCAGTCTTCAGTGTGGTCCTTGGCCTTGCAGCGTCAGCAGCCCCAGGGCACTTGTGGGAACCATAGTGCCAGCCCTGTTTCAGATCTACTTATCAGAATCTTGTCTACAGTAGCGTTCCCTAAAGATTCGAGGGGGTGGGCGTGTGCTCTCCATCCCCGAGTGGCGGATACTGAACTCGTCTTGGATGATCAGCCACAGTTAACAGTCATCTCTGTGCAGCGKCATGCCCCAGCCCGTAGTCTTTGCCTTGCATAAAACTACTGGGCCTGCCACTTCCCTGCTTTCTCTGCCCACKKGAGTAGCTTGGAGCTGATTTGGTSTYAGACCGGTCTCTAAGGAGGTGAGGGACCCTGAGCAAGTCACCACCTCTCCAAGGGTCATTTTATCACCTTTGAAAATATGAATGAAGGTTGGGGATGTGGTTCCAAGACCCAGCACAATAATAATAATAATGATGATGATGATGATGATGATGATGATGATGATGATGATGATAATGAGGAGGAGGAGAAGAAGGCACTCACGTTTGATACAGTGGTTGGTGCTGTTTGATGTCGTCCATCCTGGGCAGCACTGTCCCCCGCAGACATTTCTCCTGTGGAGTCACCGTGGCAAAGTTAACACAGGGAGGCTCGAAGCTGGTACTATCCATATAACCCTCTTTGGGCGGGGCTGGGGAAACACGTGGAGGCTGGGAAGACTGTCCCCGTTCCACAGGGASGCCACCTGCTCCAGGAATGAGGACTATGGTGCTATGAAGGCCAAAGCTGAGCGTTGTCCTAACATCCCCTGTATACCTCTGGGAAACCTCAGTGTCTCCATCTGCATGATGGGGAGAATGCCTGCCTCACTGACTGTGGTGAGAAAAGCTGTCTAGTAGCCAGAGAAATCAGTACAGGGCAGAGCATGGTGGTATACAGATGGGGGTTCTAGGCCAGCCTAGGCTATGTATTGAGACCTCATCTCAAATAATAAAACACACAGACACACACACACACAGACAGAGACAGAGAGATACATACATGCACACACACACACACACACACACACACACACACACACACACAAAGAAAGTAACAGGGACAAGGTGGTAAGCCAGTTCATAGAGGTTCAGTCATTTGCCAAAGCCACATAACCATCGAGTACCAGAGCCTCATTCCAAAAAAAAAAATCTAAGTTGGCAGGCTAGTGGGTACCTCAGAGAGAGAATGAGAGAGAGAGAGAGAGAGAGAGAGAGAGAGAGAGAGAGAGAGAGAGAGAGGAGAGAGAACTTACCTAGCATGTTGGAGGCCCTGGGTTCTATCCAGAACACCAAAAACAAAATTAAAACGCTGAGTTGGCTGAACTCTATGCCAGACCCCAAGTCTACAATGCCTCTCACTGAAACCCACACAGCATGCTCCCGGCCTGCTCTGCTGACAACTGCAGAGACGTTACATATAAATACTGTCTTAGGGATGTATATGTATGTCACCTTCCCACCGATTCAGACAAGGAGGAGTCAACTTGGGCAGGCCCATATGTGGTCAGACTGAGGGCTAAGCAGGAGCCTGAAGAAACAGGGCTCTCAGGTCACTGTTGAAGAAAGGCTTCTACAGTGACAGCTGATAGGAAGGGACACATAAGCCACCTCTGCCTGACAAGCACTTGGGAAGGCCAATGGAATGTAGTTTATGGTTGGATGTATCTGGCCCTGACACCCTCATGAGATCTTAGCTTTTGGTCTTGGTGGGGCACACACTCCGCCTGCCCAGATGTTGTCCTCAGGTGTCTGGGGAGAGCCATCAGTACTAGGTTTCCAACCCAAGCGCTTCACCTGTAGACCCCAACAACCAGGCAAGGGAAACTTCCAAGAAGGAGGATACTGGAGAAGACTTCTTGGGTCAGACCTCTGGGGTCAGGACAGGCAAGGCTGGCTCTGCCTCCCTGGGCCCAGTCATAAGGGACAGAAATGAAACACAGGGTGAGTGGGAGAGAGAGGTGGCGGGGAGCAGCAGAGGCTGGAGTGGGTGGCTATTCCTGGGATCCTTGGGGCCAAGATGACGAGCATCTGGTGCCGCTTAGGAGATTGTTTGACATTTGAGTGGACCCCAAAGCTTGTGCGGTTGTGGGAGTCATAAGAGGAATTCAAAATAAATTCCTAAAGCCTGCCAAGGCTGAGGCCCACTCCTGGCTCCCTTATGGGGCATGGCCTCCCAGGGAGCTTTCAGAATGTCCCTCTGCCCAAGAATTCTGTTTTGCTGGTCACCACCTCCAGCACCAAGTCACCGGGCTCCAGGGAGAGAGCTGTCCCCCAGGCCCAGGGCTTTCCAGCATACACCCGGGTAGAAGGGAAAACAGTCCAGTTATTTGGAAGTCACCACCCATGGTGTTAGTGACCGGGCCTCTTTGTAGGCTGAAAAGGTCTTTGAGAAAAAAACAGGCTGCACGCCCTGCGAGTTTTCTGAGAAGCATTGCCTGTGGGAACCTAGCACAGACCCGRGAGCCTACTTGGGTGGGAAATCAGACCATAAGTCCTGCCCAGAGAGCACCCCCCTACAAGTCACCCATCAACCCAGATACCCTCAGGATGGCTTTGCAGCTAAGATGGTCAGCCCTGCCTGCCTGTGAGGAGTCCTGAGGAATGTCAGGGTCAGAGCAGAGACTGGCCAGAATCAAAGGCTGCCAATAGACATGGCAGGAGGGGTACTTAAAAGAGGCTCAGATACTCAATGGACATCTCTGAGGATAATGCAGCCCAGCCAGGAGAGCAGCTGGGAGGTGATAGCTTGTGTTTGCTGGATGAGATCTGCAGAATCCTAGACTTCCGTTATCAGACATGATCCCTTTTGTGGAAAACTCCTCTCACGAGTGCCTGCCCCTCCCCCACTCGTTGTCACACATCCTTTAGTTGTGGTGGCTCATGCCACTGGAGTCTACCTCTGTCTTGGGTATCTCGAATGTTCTTTCCTCATTGCCTCCATAGGCTAACACAGTGCTGTAAAGCATGGCGTACACTCAATGCTCCTTCTATCGGCCAGCCCAGGGCTCCCTTGGAAGTGGGCTGAGCATTGCCAAGGGTAGGAAAGGAGATGTTAGGTTTATACCTCAGCCTCACTGACTCACATGGCAAGGAAGTGATTCCCCATCCCACGGGCTTCCTAACCTACACAGGCTAGTGAGCAGGTCTCCATCTGAGGCTGGGTCCTCATGCTGGGACCCACCGCTGGCCACACCCGGCGGTTCCTCCACTCTTCATGACCAGAGTAAGAGGTTCAGCTTCCAAGACAAAGGGTGGTGCCTGACCAGAACTGAAAAACTTCATTTCAAAGTTTCTTACATTTCCTTCTCTTCTTGTACTACTTTTAACTAGCAATAATGATGCAAAGTTTCCTTTTAATTGTGGATTTATTTATGCAGAAAAATGAGTCAGGCTTTGTTCATAATGATAAAAAAATGTAATTCATATAAACATCTAAAAACGGGAGGATGGATAAATAAACTGTGGGATATTTAGACAAAGGAACAATATACGCCAGTTTAAATGAATGAACTTGGGCTGTATATTATCATAGTTAAATCTCGAATTCCTAATAAGGGAGGAAAAACATTGTAGGGCAATACAATACGCTACCCCTTGTCTAGGTTTAAGATATATAAGGCAACATTGTATATTTTATGGATATTTGCATCTGTTGCAATAGCATAAAATACACGTTGGAGTGATGGTTAACTAAGGGGAAAGGAAGGCCAATTTATAGAAGAAATCTCAACTCTAGTGTTATTGCAACTTTGATATGCCATGTTGGATTGGTGTTCCTGGGAAACCTAACCTTTTCTGAAAGAAAAAGAGGAGGGTCTGGCAGAGGAAGAGGAAATTGCAGTTGGGCTGTAATATATGAGAGAAGAAAAAATGAAAGTAACTTGTGAGCTCTGCTATCTCCAGTGCCTTCCGTATTCGTGCAAAATTTCATAATTTACATCAAAAGCTATAACATGGAATCCTGTTACTGTATTGATACAGAAAAACGTTGGCATGGTGGCTCATTGGATAAAAGCACTGGCCGAGCCTTTTATCCAATCCCAGGAACCCACTCGGTAGAAGGAGAGAGAATGAGAGAATATGAACAAAATATTAAGATGGTCAAGAAACACTGAGTACTGGAAAAGAATAAGTGCCCTGTAGGCTGTAGTACATAGCGACACTGCTCATCACTGTACCTCAGACAATTAGCACTGCCTGGAAAACACCCACTCACACACACACACACACACACACACACACACACACACACACACACATCTCTAGTACACTAACAGTTCCATAAGGTAAGGGTTTTTTTGTTTTTGTTTGTTTGTTTGTTTCTTCTGTTGTTGTTGTTGTTGTTGCTGTTGTTTTTCCAGACAGGGTTTCTCTGTGTAGCCCTGGGTGTCCTAGAACTTGGTCTGTAGCGCTGGCTATTCTAAAACTCAAGAGATCTGCCAGCCTCTGCCTTTAGAATGAAGAGATTAAAGGCGTGCACCATCACTACCTGGCAGTTTGTCTACTTTATCTACTGCTATATCCCCAGGGTTTTCAGAATAGTGCATATTAAAGGAGTTCCACAAAAAAAAAAAAAAAAAAACAAACCCCAAAACAAGCAAACACACCAAAAACCCAAACAAACAAACCTCAATTAGCAAATGTAGTTCAATATCCTACCAGCAGATGGCGCTTGGTCCCTAGATCTGACCTGCTCACGATGGCCAGGATGGACCTGGATTGAGGAAGTTAGGGAATAATTTTGTCACTTGAGCCTCTTCCCAAGAGATGAATGAGATGCCAGAAGAACTCAACATCTATCTACCAAAGCTGCAGGAGACAAACCTGAGGATCCGACTCCAGCACAGGTACGTACATAGCAGGTGCCCACAACTTACACACCGGGCCGTTGCTGTCAGCTTCGTCTGGGTGACAGTCTGCTTCACTTTCTGACTTCTAACAGCACCTTCCAACACACACACACACACACACACACACACACACACACACACACACACACACATCTCTAGTACACTAACAGTTCCATAAGGTAAGGGTTTTTTTGTTTTTGTTTGTTTGTTTGTTTCTTCTGTTGTTGTTGTTGTTGTTGCTGTTGTTTTTCCAGACAGGGTTTCTCTGTGTAGCCCTGGGTGTCCTAGAACTTGGTCTGTAGCGCTGGCTATTCTAAAACTCAAGAGATCTGCCAGCCTCTGCCTTTAGAATGAAGAGATTAAAGGCGTGCACCATCACTACCTGGCAGTTTGTCTACTTTATCTACTGCTATATCCCCAGGGTTTTCAGAATAGTGCATATTAAAGGAGTTCCACAAAAAAAAAAAAAAAAAAACAAACCCCAAAACAAGCAAACACACCAAAAACCCAAACAAACAAACCTCAATTAGCAAATGTAGTTCAATATCCTACCAGCAGATGGCGCTTGGTCCCTAGATCTGACCTGCTCACGATGGCCAGGATGGACCTGGATTGAGGAAGTTAGGGAATAATTTTGTCACTTGAGCCTCTTCCCAAGAGATGAATGAGATGCCAGAAGAACTCAACATCTATCTACCAAAGCTGCAGGAGACAAACCTGAGGATCCGACTCCAGCACAGGTACGTACATAGCAGGTGCCCACAACTTACACACCGGGCCGTTGCTGTCAGCTTCGTCTGGGTGACAGTCTGCTTCACTTTCTGACTTCTAACAGCACCTTCCAACACACACACACACACGCACACGCACACGCACACGCACACGCACACGCACATGCACGGACGCGCGCGCACGCACAAGCCTGCAGCATAACCACCCCCTCCCCATGACAGTCAGACTTCACCTCAGCCTCAGCCCCCGGCTCCCCTATACCAGATCTTTATTCTTGTCCCGGGCAAATGCTTACAGTGAAAAGCCCTAATTCTGAGTCAATGTTAAACCTGTGTGACAGCCTCGTCTCCAGGTGCCACTCTGGTCCTCTCCCTCCTCATCTCCGCTCAAGGGCCCCAGGTCACAGTGCCTCTTCCCTAAGCCACACTGTACTGCTCCACTGCCCTTAGCAGACCATGTGTTTTTAGAAACACATTCACCAGCACATACTGTTCATGCCTCCAGCTTGGTTTTAAGAAATCGACTTGCCCTTCAGCAGGATTTGTATTCTGTGGGGCTCTGCGCCCTCTCCCGTGCTCGCTCAGCACATGTGATCATGACGTTGCCTGCACAAGTCAGGAGAGAGGGAAGAGCTGGAACTTTTACCATTTGTCCATGAACTCTCCTTGAACGGTCCTATGCTGGAGCCACCTCGCAGCTCTATGCCCTGCAGACTTTAGGCTAAGCCTCCGAAGGTTAACAGGAAGTCCATTCAGACTCAGGGAGGGCCAGCTATGTGCAGGCACTGATCTGCTGGGAACACGAAATCTAACAAAACCCTGCTTAAGTAGAACCTGGATAAGCCTGAGCACACACGCAGAAATAGAATTATGTTAGGGGGGATAAATGCAATAAAAAAAAAAGCATAAAGCAGGGTGAGGGCGGGGAAGGGATGAGACACGGTGAATTCTGCTAAGATACAGGAGAAGACTGCTGCAGCCAAGAAAAGAAAGTATGTGCGCAGAGCACAAGATCCTCTGTAGTGGAACTGGGACTGCTACCTGGGACTACAGCGGACAGGTAAACCAGGCTCAGACCAAGGGCTGCAGGAGCCCCTCCTAGACTAACCAATGGCACCCTGCCCAGTCCGGCACTACCAGGCTCCTGTGCCCTCATTCCAGGGACACCTGGATACTCAGGCGAGATCCCCAGCTCATCGAATTCTGGGCAGTGTGTTGTTGGGGCGGGGAGGGGGCCTCCTGTGATAACAGAGTCCAGGGCCCACAGCGAGTGGTCCAAAATAACAAGCTGAAGAGTTGGAGCGAGGCTTGGCCTTTCAAAATGTGCAAACAACGCTGACATACAGACTTATTGGCACACAGACCCRGTCCTTTGCACGGCGTCAGGGCAGTCTTCCCCTCCACAGAGCTCCTAAACCCATGCCTAAGCCCTCTGCGTGTCCCAGCAGACCTGAGCCCGGACCTTACACTTGTCTTGGCGCGCCTGCCTCGCTGTCAGCCCCTTCCAGGAGATGCGTCTGTCTTCTTTCGCGCCCTGGTGTCCCCACCCCCCCCCCCCCGACCAGATCCTCCACCTACTGGCGCCCCAGCCAATTTAACCTTCTCTGGGCCTCATGAGCCCAGAGCGCCCACCCAGTCACTGCGAGAACTCTTTAGCCCAGCACAGAATGAGTTAGAAACGCACAAGAGCTTAACGTCGGGGTTCTTGGAGAACTAGTGTCCAAGGGAAAGGATAGATTTATTTTCCCCCCGAAAACTTTTTGAAAGCTGGTCCCGAGCCCCAGCTTCAGAACCTCGGAGCGGTTTCTCTAGCAGTTACTGGGGACAAAGAGACAGGAGTCTCCTCTGCCCCGCACTCCACTGAAGGCATGACCGTCCGGGATCCCCCGCATCCCTTGCCCCACCCCCAACCCCATTCCCTCTTCAGTGCTCACCCGGTGAGCCGCCCTCGCCGTGCAGCCGCGGGTCGCTGAGGGGTCGCCAGGCGCACGACAGAAGGTGCAGCCCGGGCTGCTGGCTGCTGCTGGCCCCGGGGATGGCTTCTCCGAGTCTGGGCAGGTGGCTGGACTCGTCGCAGCTGCTGGGCTCGGGACGGCCTCCTGGCCTCGGCCTCTGCGAGCCTCCCAGGGTTCCCCTGGCCCGGCTGGCTCCGCTCAGAGGGCGACAAGCCCGGGACCGGCGCGTCAGGCTCTCGGAACAGACTGTACACCTTGGCTGCAGCCGCTGCGGTGTGGCTGCCCACGGGGCGCCACAAGCGATTCGCATCTCTGTTGGCTGGTTCGTATCTCCCTACGGAATCCCTTTGGGCATGACTTGTCCCCATCAGGAGAGCCAGGACAAGTGGCAGGAAGCCCCTCCAACGCACCCGTGGGATGCGTCCGGAGCAGCGGGCGGTGGTCGGCGCCCTCATGGCGCCGGAGTGGCTGCAGAGCTGTGGGCACCGGAGACCTCGCGGGGAGGTGCTCTCCATCCTTCGCTCCACAGATCCGCCTGGTGGCCGGCCCCTTCCCGTCTAGGGGACCTCTGAAACAGCCGTCTGGGGACCCGGGGGTTCCCAGGCAAGGGCTGTATGGAGTGAGCAGCCCGGGCTGTGCACCGAGCCCGAGTCCGCCGCACCTTCGCGCCCGCACTGCCGCCGTCTGAAGGGAACCGGGGGGGTTTTATTTTTGGAAACCGCCCCCTGCTTTTTCGTCTCTTTTATCCACGCCATGCCCCCTCCTTGGAGGGACAGCTCGGCCCCCTTATTACGGGAGACAAGAATTCCAGCAACACCCTCTTTGGCACCGAGAAGCGAGCGGGCGGCGAGGGGATTAACCCCTGAGGAGCTGCGGGCGACGCAGGGCAGACCCGGGGACTGGAAGGACAGATGGCATCTGCCTGGACAGGCGCACCTGAGCCGCCTTTCCTGTCCTGGGCAAGCTCAAGTTRTCCACCTGTCCTGGATGTATTTTCTGCTCCTGACCTCASGGACTCAGATGAACAAGGCTGCTTCTCGGACCTGAAGGAGGCTGGGGAAGGTACCCAGACCAGAGTAATGGGTACCGAGCCTGAGGCGTGCGCGCCGGCTCTCATCGCTTCCCCCTCTGGCCGCTGGGGGCGCTAGGCGAGACTGCAGGTGTCCCTGGGGCAGCACCCAGGAGCCGGTTGCCTATGGGGAAGGTCAGCTCGGGGCGCGCGCCCCCTAGTGGAGCTGGCCTCACCCTTGGCAACCGTGTTTTGTAGAGACACACTCTGCCAACCTGCTTAGAGCCTAGATCTTAATCTGCTTCCTGTGGCGTCAAGCCTTGGCCTGGGCCCATGGTGATGGTGGCTGAACGCTGGAAGAGGTGTTCTCTTTTTACAAAGGTAGACACGGAGCCTCTGAAGGAGAGCATTGCAAAAGACGGCAATAAAACCCAGGCCGGTGGCCCCTGGGCACAGTCCACTCTCTGGACTCCTAGCACAGCCCCTCATTCCTTGGGGGATTTCCCCAGGGAGACTGCACGTGCCTTTGGTTGGTCCCTGCTGGGCCGGGTTCTCACATCTTCTTGTGTTGATGGGGACAGGGGTGTCAGTTTACCTTCTTCCCCGTGTCCCCTGCCCCAAAGCCTAAAGACCTAGGCATATATGGTTTTCCTGAAAGTGTTTTTCACTTTCAGGAAAGTGCCTCCTAAGAAGACAGGATGAAAAAGGC